>MU393992.1:2034147-2303677 GCA_022578575.1 Hypoxylon sp. FL0543
TCCCATCTTTTACAGCCCAAAGCAACTTCACTTCCCACCGCTGATTTGTCTACCCTACAATTCTCAACCGCGGTTCTATCCCAAATCTAGGCAGATAACCCCTAACCGAAGTTCGAATGAATTCGAGCTCCCAACTCGTCTAATAAAGCTCCTGCAACAACAAACACCTCGGGGACATTCTCGATCATAGCTCACACCGATTATTACCACCCGAGAGAAGAGCTTTTGCTTCGGACTCGGTAGAGACAACTGCCCTACCTCGCAAATACCATCTCCTTCAGTCCATCCACCGTCGCGCCCGACACCACCGCCACGATGCCCTGCTTCAAGGGCATCGCCGTGAGTATCCATGCGAACTCGGCCCCGCTTCCGGAATATGGTCTCCAGAAGCAGTCGCGTCTTTCTCGCATCAGTACATACATACCTGTTCCGCAGCCGCAGCTAAATCCCGAGACTTCGAAGCACGAGGCAGCCAAGTTTGCCATATCTATAACCTTGTTGACACCCGGTCATCCAGTCCCGTACACCACCCCGAAGCCAACCGCAGATAATCCGCACCCTAAGCCTCTGTATGCCGGTCCTCTACCGTCCGCGAGCTCGGACCCCTCCAAGCATGCCAACACGGTCACGCCTTACGTTCCCCTGACGAATAGCGAGAACGAGACCATAGCTGCGTACATTTATTTCGACGGAAGGGCGAAGGAAGAGGTTGCTACCCTACTCCGACCCGGAGAAGAAACCTGGGTCAATAGCCGCTGGGTCCAAGTTCCCGCGGCCGAAGGTGGCGGTCTAGCCGAGCGAGAATTCCTATTCCGTGAGGTCGGCTTAGAAAGATGGCTGAACGGTCTGGATCTTAAGGGGCATGATGCTGCCGAGAAGGTAGAGAAGCGAAGGCAGAAGTTCGAGAGACGTCATCGTCGTCATAGATCTACCCCTAACGCGGGTGATATGGACATGGAGAAGACCACTCGAAGCCGAGATACCTTAGCCTACGGCGCAGAGGACCAGTCAACGCTAGCGAGTCCCGACGACTCGGACGATGACTCGATGTCTGATGATGACGAACCCCCTGAGGCAACCGGCCAAATCAAAGTGGCTATGTTCCGTGTGATTGCTTCCGGTGAAATCAAGAAGGGGGAGTATTCACCGCAGTTCGATGCCCATGACGACGATGATGAGAGTGACAGTGGAGGAAAGGGAGACAACAACGGCGCAATCGATGCCGATGTTGAGCACACCACGAGTTTTGCTAAGCCCAAGACGCTCGATCCCAAGACCATTAGCACTCAGACGGTAACCGGCATTGACGGCCCAGATAAGCCATATGCGGTGTTCACCTTCTTCTATCGTGGTCAACGTGAGTGGCTATTAATGATATACTTGGGGCTTCTAAATATTAACGTGCATCTAGGGCAACTCAGCAAGATGGGATTAATCCCCGGATCGAAAAACGATCAGAAGACGTCGGGCGCTAAGCGACGCTCTACGCAGCTGGATTTTTCAGGACTCGGCCCGTTGAAGACCACTGGTACCGTTGGGTTTTCCGCCTTCAGAGATCAGGAGGCCGAAGCTGCCAAGAGGAGGAAGGCCCGCAGGAAGAGCAGCGGGACTAATGGAAATCTTATAGACGAGGACAGCGACGATGATGATGACAATGACGATCCTCTCACGAAGATGGAAGATGACGATAAGGACGTCAAAATCCATCTAGCGCCAGAGGATGCCAAGGTCACTGGCGAGTTACAAGCTGGTATAGACCGGATCCGCGTATGTATATTCGTTTTTATTTGCGTGATTTGGTTTGCTAACATTTACACAATAGCTCAAGCGACAGCACTCGATGGAGCCCGACGCCGCTGCGGCATCATCATCTGGAAAGTCTCCCAGTGCCGGTCCTGGTGAAGCTACGCCTACAGAGTCGTCGTCGAGCAACCAAGCTGTTCCTAGCTCTGTATCGAATTTGCTTGCTCAGGCTTTCAACGGTGATACAAGTATCGGAAGTCCTTTGAAGAAGCAGCGAGCAGATGATGACGAGACGCCCGATCGTTCCGTTAACTTCCCGTCAGCCTTAGGCGACGTATTAGGCAGAGCTACTGCGGATCAGCAGAAGAAGCAGGCGCAGGTCAAGGTTGAGGACGAGGATGAAGAGCTCTAGAATATCTTTCTACGACCTCACCGAGCTCAAGATCCTGCTTCGAAGGTCTTTAATCGCCGCCGCTGCATGCAATATTACCACTAGCTGCGTCGTTGGTGGCCTGATTCAAAGACTCCGTGGGAGGGAAGCTTAAAAACGAAAAACGAACTAAATTACTCGAGGCCAGAGTTTTGAGGAGAGAGCAACAAGGTAACGGGCGACGGCTTACCTACTGAGGTCTTAATTCAGCAGATGTTTCGATGAACTACATCGAAAGGTTTTGAACCTCCGCATCGTGTGCCCAAATCCAGCTTACAGTATACAGAGGCAAAGGTTTCCGAAGCACTCTTGCGTATCGCCAGCCCCCATTTGGATGAGCTGGCTTAGATATGCTACTATGGAATGAGTTGGCTGCTAGGAGTACAGCCATTACGTTTGATGAGGCGGAACGCGGTTAGCGGATTAGGATAGCGAGGGAGGGAAAAGGGGGGAGGCAGATTCGATTCGTTTTTATGTGACGGCTGCTTATAGAGAAAATACCCGAACCACAGACAAAAGACACGAGCCACCAACTGCGAGGTTGCCTAGGGCATTATATCTAATCGACAAATGAGTTTCGCGGCTGCCACCGTGTGTGCGTGTCTTTTGCTCGCGTCGTGATAATAAGAAGCCGAACCCGTATGGTGTCCCCTAAATCACTGCCTAGCTGTTACAAACCTATTGTAGTTGGTAATGAGATGGATGCTATAGGTAGCCCATGAGATCGATCGATTTATGCGTAGTCATTTTGTCGTCCCTGGTTTGAGAGACTGAGCCCACCTGCTTCCGCTATCATGTAGTAGGGACATTGGATCTCAAGTATGTAGAGGCGGGGCTACCGTAGGATCGAATTGAGCCGCTTACATCACAACGCTACTACTTCTCTGCTCATTCGCATGGCTGCCAATGGTATCTAAAAGCACGACCTCCTCACTTGATTACGGGTATCTAAAAGTTTATCTCAACTAAGATAATTCGTATATTGTCATTCCAGCTCACTGGCTCCGCCCGTCGTGCTTGAGATGAAGTTCGCGCTCCGCCCGGCAGCAGCGGCTGTGGTGCTCGCGGTTTCTACGGCGTTTGCGCTGGGACAGGCGGAGCAGAAGGTCCTGGCTAATGGCGAGGGAGAAGGGGCGGCCGAGAAGGGCACAGGCCCGCTCGATGACTGCTTTGGCGCTTTTGTGCGGGAGGCGCTGGGGCGCTGGCGTGTTCCTGGGGTGGCGGTTGCGGTTGTTGATGGGGAGGATACTTGGGCTGAGGTTAGTTGATGGTGTTTTGCTTTTTTTTTGGATTTTGTTTGGGTGTTTCTTGTTGCTCTGACTGCGTGGCGGATTGTGGTGGGAGGAGGGGAAGTTTGGGGGTGATGGGGTGTGTTATGGGAGTTATATCCAGAGGACTCCTCCGCGTCTAATGGGCGTGTACTATTTTCTACGATATGAGATCGGTGAGAGTTGTGAGTCTAGTATTAGAGGAGATTTAAAGTATCGGGCTGCTCAATAACGGCTCAGGATGTGGGCTGCGGGTTGAGTGGCTTATATTGGTTCGTCTCGCAACATTTGGGCTTAGAGCCAGAAGATATTCGATCTGAAAACTTTCTGGGTTATGGTTATAGAGATCTCATTATAGATAATCTCCCATCTTACGCTACTACACCAGGACACTTTCAAGCTAACAATCGCACACACAGGGCTACGGTATATCCAGCTTCCCCTCCACCCCCGTGACGCCCGCGACGCTGTTCTACACCGGCAGCACAGCCAAGGCGTTCACAGCAGCCATCGTATCCCTACTCATCGCATCAGGGAACTTTTCTTCCCCCGAGACCTCTTCTCCACTCAGCTGGCAGACGCCCATCTCGCACCTCATCAGAGACGACTTCGTCCTGCTCCCGGAATACGAATGGCCCGCCGCGCACCTCACGCTCGAGGACGCGCTATCGCACCGCACCGGCTTCCCGCGGCACGACAAAGCACTAGCCAAGCGGTACGGACCCGACCAGCACCCCGGCACCGTGCGCGACGTCGCGCGGAGCCTGCGGTACTTGCCCATGGTCAGCGAGCCACGGGTCAAGTGGCGGTATTGCAACCTCATGTTCATGGTCGTCTCGCACGTCGTGCAGACCCTGACGAACCAGTGGCTTGGGCGGACGATGAAGGAGCGGCTCTGGGAGCCCCTGGGCATGACGTCTACGTACCTGAGCCTGGAGCAGGCGCTGGAGGCCGGGGAGCAGGTCGCGCGGGGGTACTACTGGGATTACGTGGGAGAGGGGAACGCTAGCGAAGGAGGAGGTGGGACGAGGGGGAAGGGGTTCGTCGAGGTCCCGAGAGCGAGCCTGGACCTGGCGAGCGGGGCCGGGGGCATCGCGAGTAATGTGCTGGACTACGCCCGCTGGATCGGGTGCTTGATCCGCGGCGACGGCGAGGAGAACGGGTGCCCGGTCCTGCCGAAGGAAGCGCACCGCGAGCTGAAGGCCGCGCGGATGGTGCTGCCGCCCGAGAGCGGGAAGGGGTTCGACGCCCCGCTGGCGTACGCGCTGGGCTGGGAGGCGGGGACGTATAAAGGCCGCCGCGTGTTTACGCACGGCGGCTCGATGGAGGCGTACGGGGCGGAGGTCTACTTCCTGCCGGACTTGGGGTACGGGGTCGTGGTGCTGGGGAACACGGCGCTGACGAGCAATTTCGTGGGGCGCGAGGTTGTATGGAAGCTGATCAACGACAAGTTGGGGGTCCCGGAGGGAGGGCGGTTTGACTGGACTGATACGTGAGTTTTCTACGGAGTTATTGGGAGTGATGATTGTTTCCGTTATGCCCCTTTTCTGGAGTGGGTATGAGTGTTTGGATATAACTGACTGTTCGTGAAGGGGAGAGAAGTTGATAGAACGCCAGCTTAAGCTGCCCGAGACGGCGGTGGATGATCTGTATCCGGAGCGTGCGGATCCGCCTCTACCTCGCGCACTCCCGCTCGAGGAGTACATCGGGGTTTACTCTCACCCGGCGTACCAGAATATCACACTGGAATTACTCGACGGGGACGTTGTTACACCTACAGATGATCAAGCGAAAATGAGAGGGAGAAGGGGTGAGCTTAAGGCTGTTCGCGATAATATGGAGTGGCAGATGACGTTCGAGTACATCCACGTCTCCGGCGAGTTCTGGGCTGTTATCATCGATATGTTGAACACGCCGAACATGGTCACGGCACAGCTGGCTCGTGCCGAATTTGTGGTTGGGATTAAGGGGAAGGTGGATAAGCTAAAGATGGAGTTCCTGGAGGACGGGAGTGAGGGCGTTATCGTTTTTGACAAGATCGCTTAAATCTCGCTCGAGTCGATGAATGCGCCTCGTAGGGATACGTTTGGCTTACACAGCTGAAAATCGGAGTACTGGCTCCCCAAACTGGTTCCTCGAAGAGAACAGCGAGGATCGGCTTCGATAGAACTCTCAAATATGGCCCATACTGCCTATAGAGTAGTCTAGGATTCTCTATCAAGCATGATGTTGCCATTGAATGGTACAGTTTCCACCATTCATATAACCACTTTGGCAAACTCATGGCTTCATGATATTTTGTCTTGAAGCCATTTCGCTCGATTTATCGTAGGTGGTAACAAAACCGGGAATCGGACAGTGCTTCAGCTCACAAATGTCTGTTTTCATTTTCCAATTTGCTGTGACATATATAAACGTGTACTCATATTATACTTAAAGATCCCAACAAGACAACATCTAACCGTACATCTCGAGTATACCGTATTTGCGACATTTGGCCCCAGGCAAGATGGTAAACCACAGGATTTATACTCCAACCAGGAGTCCATGGATAATATGACCACCATTTCAGGCACTTTCACGCGTAGATACGCCAGTACGCTTTCAAGGATCAATAGTCCGCTACGACGCGAATATAAGAGTCGACAACCTGTACGAGTCAGCGATGCTGAGCACAACAAGAAATGGCACGAGAAAAGGTGTTCGGGGTGTGTTAATCAGACTGTTGAGCTTGGTGATTGATTGAATCCACATGGAGGTTCAGTTGGCTGTTCTTAGAAGTTGTTTGATCATCATTGACACGGGGAGGTGAAGATAGGAAAGGAAAATAGACCACTTACACTTGCTGCCACCCTTGGATATAGGCAGTTCCGAAGCTCACGCAACCACTACGATTGATGAAGACACGGTGACATGAATGAGTATTTAGGTCTCGGGCTGAAGCATCCTCCTTCGCGGTTGTTTGTATGAAGGAAACAAAAAAATTCTAGGTTGGCAACGAAAATAAATAGGCGGGGATTGAAAGCCGAGGACGAGGTTTTCCCGGCTGCGGTCACGTGGCGGACTATGTGACCCACTTAGAACTGCGGTTGCTGCTGCTAAGTCGCTCAACTGACTTCACCGAACAACCTCTAACCGCTAACCTTAGACCTTGGTTCAAACCGCATACAGAGGACGAGTTCCAAATCTCCACTCTACCTAACCTCGACGACCTACAACCTACAACCTCCGCCATCAATCCGCCTCTATCGCCATCACTCCCCAACCCACGATCATCAGGGAGGGCACTGTTGAACCGAAACGAGAAGGGGCAAGAAGGGAGAAACATCCGGACTGAGGGAATCTCGAAAACAGAACACCATAAACCAAAGCCATGCCCGCCGTCCGACCCAACGCCGCCGTGCGGGCCACTCGCGCCCTGCAGCAGCACCAGTCCAAGTCGGCTACGACACCCGTCAGAAGCTTCTCGGCCACGCCGCGAGCGCCCGCCTCCCACGGCCCGCAGTACGACCCCCCGACCGGCTGGCTGTTCGGCGTCAAGCCCGGCGAGAAGTACCAGAAGGAGGGCTGGGAGACCCCGTTCTTCTACGGCTTCTGCGGAAGTCTCTTCCTAGCCGCCATCGCGTACGGATTCAAGCCCGACACATCGTGAGTCTTTCATTTCTTTATGTCTCCTAGGGTTCTAGGCGTCTGGTAGGAGGGCGGATTGGGAAGATATGAGATTTCAGGTGGCGATATTAGTCACATAGCCGCACGCCGCATACTTCCAGAGAATTAGCTAACACCTCGCTCCGCAGAATACAGACATGGGCCCTAGAGGAGGCGCGAAGAAGATTAGAAGCCGAGGGCATCCTCGAGGATCCCGAGAAGAAGTGATGGATCCTCGGTTATTCACTGTAGAGTGTGTTATGACCGGATTGGAAGTTGGCACGACGCTGAATCAAGACTCGAAATTACTTGTACATGAACTCCGGCTTTCTTTTTAACTCTATCCCCGTCCTTCTGCAGACGGCCGGGCAGCTTCGATTAGAGAAACCATCATAGACGGATCGCCTCCAAGCTGGTGAGGCTGCTTGCTGTATGCGAGCTGCAATTGAATTTCTTTCACTGCGCTCGACATTTGCCCCATTTCTGCTGGTCATCTGGACATCGAACCAGCCTCATCTAGTGACTTGTGCCCGAGTAAGCCATTGTCTTTTAATCATATATAGATGCAGCCATTTTAAATAGACCAGGTATGTACGCCATCACGCCGGATCTACACTCATCTATATGAATAGAGACAGCTAAAGACCAAATGCCGCCAAACTCGCTTTCTTTTTATCCCTTTTACTTCTATTAACATATATGACTCCATTCATGCTCCTCATCTCCGTACTGCCTCGCCTCGATCCAGTTCTTCATCTTGGTCGCAACCTCGCCGGACTCCTCGTTCTCGGATAATCCGCAGTCCACCAGCTTGCCCTTCCAGCTGATCTTCCGCACGGGGCTTACGATAGCAGCCGTGCCTGCGCCAAAGACCTCCATCAACCGCCCTTCCAGCGAAGCTTCGTATAGCTGCTGCATGGTGATCTTGCGCTCTGAGATGAGCCAGCCCTCGGGCGCCAGCCTCTCGCGAGCGAGATGTAAGATGGAGTCTCTCGTCACGCCCTCTAGGATGGTGCCGTCGAGAGGCGCCGTGATAAGCTCCTTCTGCCCCGTCTCCTTGTTCTTGATGGCGACGAAGAGGTTCATGGTGCCGACCTCGGTCACGTACTCCTCGGGCCCGAACAGCCACAGGTTCTGCTGGAAGCCGCGCCGCGCCGCCTCCATCTGCGGCACGATGCACGGCGCGTAGTTGGCGCCCAGCTTCTTGTCGCCCACGCCGCCGGGCCATGCGCGCACCGCGTAGTCGGTGGCCTCCAGGGACACGGCCTTGAAGCCGGTGGGGTAGTAGGGCCCCACGGGCGAGGCGATGACGAAGAGCAGCGCGGACCCCGGCGCGCTGATGCCGAGGGTGCGCTGCGTGCCGATCAGGGTGGGCCGCAGGTAGAGCGAGTAGCCGCGCATGTCGGGGATGAAGCGCTCCTCGAGCTTGGCGAACTTGGCGATCAGGTCGATGAGCGCCGTGGGCTGGAAGGTGGGCAGCGCGATGCGGGCCGCCGACTTGTTGAGGCGCTCCATGTTCTTGTCCGGCCGGAACAGCCGTATGTTGCCCTTGCTGTCGCGGTACGCTTTCATCCCCTCGAAGCACTCGAAGGCGTAGTGGAACACGCAGGTGGCGGGGTCGAGGGACAGGTTCTGGTACGGCACGATGGAGGGCGCGAGCCAGCCGTCGGATTTGGTCCATTCGACCGTCAGCATATGGTCTATAGTTTCCATGTTAGTATGCTTGCCTAGAGTATGTAAGCACGGAGTAAGCGGACCTGTGAATTCCCTTCCGAAGACGAGTTCTGAGGGGTCTTTAGGGGTCTTGGGCGATGTCGTCTTGGTGATGGACAGCTTCGTGGGGTCCAGGTCTAAGGGTTTCGCGGTGGAGGCCGCCTCGGGCTGGATGCTATACCATCTAGCCGTCTGCTGCAGCGCCGGCAGCGCATATGAAGAAAAGCGCGGGGCGGGGGCTCTTAGAGCTCTCCCACACCGCGGTAGAAGCTGGCGAAGCATTGTGTAGAGTGGAGGATTTGTCGATGTCGGTGTACGTCGGTCTATTACAGAACAGAACAGAACAATGGAAAACGAGAGGATGTACTGAACGAGTTGGCCTCCAATTGAACCAAATATACTCCTTTGACTCGAGGTTCTCCTACTCTAGTGAAGCGACGGGGCCGGACAATGATTAATAAACGGCCCCGGTGTGCCTTTGTAACCTCGCAGCAGCTAAGATATGTCACCTGTAGCAACCTTCACTTGACTCAATTGAAGAAAAAGTGCGGATATACCGATGCCATTGGAGATGCAAGCGATCTCGGAGGGCGCTAATGCAATTCGTACCACAACCAACTCTGTACCTGTACGAAGGGTTCAGCACCTGGAAACCAATCAGAAGCTAGCTTTATTAGATAAAGATCAAGCTCAACTCATTGGACGCCACATCAAGCTCCTGGAGAAACGGGTCAGAGCAAAGTGTGGCTTTCAAAGTTGAGCTGATTTAGGCACCGCCTTACGGAGCAGCAGGGGCCCCCTGAATGCTCAGACGCTCAGACAAGAGCTCAGGCTTGGCGTTGATTTTCCACATGCGAAATACAGAAGGCGATTAATAAAAAAGACAACTTGTGCTTACAACGATTTGTACGTCGTCTACGAGGGACACCAACTAGGATTTCTATCGCTTAAATCAGAAAGCGGTAGCGCACCAGCTCAACGTATTCGAAGTCATATGTCCTAATCGAGCCCATCGCCGAGTAGCCCGATCGCAACCCAGCTGCCCGGCTAGGTGCACGTTCAAGAGGATTAGGATTAGGTGTAAGGGTAAGGGAGGACGGAATCGCAGGCGCATGTTTCTCCCCGCGCGCAACGCTACGATATGACGGTCGCTAGTCTCCGAATAGTCCATCGTCGTCAATCATGTTCTCCTCGCTGAAGAGCTTCTCCTCCAACATCAACTCCAACTACTCCGTGTCGCAAACCGTAACCTCCACCGCCGGCCCGTGGAAGATATACGATGCCAAGAAGAAGTCCACAGGCAAGACGTACTCCGTCTTCGTCTTCGAGAGGAAGTCGCTAGAGTCGCACGGGGGGTCTCTTGGTCGGTCCGGCGCATCGGCCTTCAAGCGCTCCGTGGATGAGGTGGTGGAGCGCTTGAAGAAAGAGGCGTCGTCTCTTGCGAGATTGCGGCATCCGAGCATCCTGGAGCTGGTCGAGCCTGTTGAGGAAACCAGAGGGGGCCTTCAGTTCGTCACCGAAGCAGTGACCACATCCCTGGCAAGTTTCTTACAGGAGAAGGATGACCAGGAGAGAGCGGGCGGAGTTGGAGGCCGCTCCAGCCGGTATATCACCGAAGACTCTGACGGCACCAGGCGCAGGCGGGAACTCGAGATTGACGAGCTCGAGATACAAAAGGGTTTGCTTCAGATTAGCAAAGCTCTGGAGTTCCTTCACGAGAATGCCGGTCTCGTCCATGCAAATCTCACACCAGATGCCATTCTAATCAATTCAAAAGTGAGTATTTGAATTAATGGATTCCTAGGGGTCGTCTTCGAAGAGTTATTCTACTTCACCGGCGGATATCACGAGAATTGTCGCTTAAAGGGTCATCACTAACACGTCTGTAGTCTGATTGGAAAGTCAGTGGACTAGCATTCTGTAGTCCACCAGAGAATTCGACGAAACCGACCTCAGTTCAGCCCATCAGTCTTTCAGAGATCCTTAACTTGGATCCTCGACTTCCGCGATATGTTCAAATCAATCTTGATTATACCTCGCCCGACTTTGTCCTCGATAATAATCTTACTTGCTCTGCCGATATGTTTTCACTGGGGCTTCTATGTGTAGCGTTGTATAATTCACCTCACCGGTCCCCTATAGAAAGCAGCGGAAGCATCTCGGCCTACAAGCGGTTATTCACGTCATCTTCGACCGTACCATCCTCCGGAAATGGATTCTTGTCGAAGAGGCCGCTGCCGAGAGATCTTTCAGCGCATGTCTTGCCCCGCTTAATTACGAGACGTCCAGCCCAGCGTATGACGGCGCGGGAGTTTCAGGAGAGCGAGTATTTCGATAACATTCTAGTATCAACAATTCGATTCCTTGATGCCTTCCCAGCTAAGACGCCAAATGAGAAGGCCCAGTTCATGAGAGGTCTCAACAAGGTTCTACCATCCTTTCCAAAGTCGGTAATGGAGAAGAAGGTTCTCCCTGCACTGTTGGAAGAGCTCAAAGACAAGGATCTCTTGTCTCTCATCCTTCAGAATGTCTTCAAGATTATGGAGCTGTTGCCATCTTCGAGGCGGGCGTTTTCCGAGAAGATACGACCGAGGCTCAAGGAGATTTTCGTTGCCAATGCTAAGCAGGCACAAGAGAAGGATCCAGCTAGGGATGCTGGTTTAATGGTTGTCTTGGAGAATGCTGGTCGAATAGCAGAAAACTCTTCTGGCAAGGAGTTCAAAGACGGTAGGTTTGACTTCTCTTCACACATACTCCCTCATGTGAGACCAAGATTCGCTACGACGCCTGCATGACAAAGCTAGCTTTAGTACACACAAAGTAGCTATACAGTTGTTATGTGACTTTTTCAGCTACCTACTAAACCTTGAGCTAACGGAATCTATCAGATGTGTTGCCGATAATTTTAGCGGCCATCGAGTCACCCACTCCTTCACTGGTCGATGCTGCTCTACGGAGCCTGCCAGTTATCTTGCCAGTTCTGGATTTCAGCACGATCAAGAATGAGCTATTCCCCGTCATCGCGGCTGTCTTCAGCAAAACTAGTAGCTTGGCTATCAAGGTCCGCGGCTGTCGGGCTTTCGTCATTCTTTGTGGCGGCTCGAACGAGTCTTCATCAGCCGACGATGGGCTAGATGGCTTGGGGCCTGACAAGAAAAAGAAGGCCTCTTCGTCAAGCGCTCTAGACAAGTATACAATGCAAGAGAAAATCGTGCCACTCATAAAGGCCATCAAAACTAAAGAGCCTGCCGTTATGATGGCAGCCCTAGATGTCCTACGAGTTGTAGGCGATAACGCAGATGCCGACTTCGTGGCGATGGACATCCTGCCCATCCTATGGAGTATGAGCTTGGGACCTTTGTTAGATCTCAAGCAATTCCAGTCCTTCATGGAGTTGATCAAATCGCTATCAAGGAGGGTTGAGGAGGAGCAAATGAAGAAGTTGCAAGAACTATCCGTCGTCAACGGAGGGAGGGCGCCAACTCCCAGCGATGATTTCTTAGGGTTTGGAGGCGTGACTGGAACTACATTTGATTCGGCAAATGGGGCCACAGAGGACGATTTTGAGCGGCTCGTCAAAGGAAATTCCGTCCCGACCTCAAATGTTGCGATGGATGCGGGCTGGGATGCAACCCCAGCGACAGCATCAGCAGCAGTCACCTCGCCGCCAATCAGGTCGCCTCAGTTTTCTTGGTCGACACCAAGTCCTACTTCCAATACTACGTCTAGTCAATTTGGAGCCACCCAAGCTCAGCCTGCTTTCCGAACAGTCACGCCAGATCTTGCTTCGTTCGGGGCTTTAACCCCTTCCTCTACCCAATATTCACAGCCGCTACAACCCATTACACGGCCGGCGGCGAAAGCTGCCCCAACTGGCCCACAAGCCTCTTCCTCGGTCAATTGGTCCGTTCCAGTCGCACCAGCGGTCAATCCTTGGGCGTCGAGTTCATCTACTCCAATGTCACCGCCAGCCTCGTCCTTTAACAATACTAACTCAGGGATGTCGAACTTGAATCTCGGTCAATCGAGACCTTCTATGAACCAGGCTTCTTCATTCTCTCTACCCCCGCCACCTTCTAGGGGAAGTAGTGGTACGCCAACAGGCTTCAGTCTGCCTCCGCCGCCTGGAGGGACCCAGAGGCAGAGCTCGGCAACGTCATTCGGCCAGTCGCCTAGTAGTTTCGGTGGCATGACCCACCAGCCAGCCGGAAGCATGAGCAGCATGATGAACTCGGGCATGGGGGCCACGAATAGAACCATGAATAGCATGAGCAGTATGAACAGCATGGCGGGTAGCATGAGCGCTATGACCCCAAGCCAGCCGGTGACACAACCGCAGCAGCAACAACCTCAGAGGTCGGGTTTGGATAAATACGAGAGTCTGCTATAAACAGATCTGTAAGCTACTACTATATTTGGTAGGAAGACGGTGCATTTGATGTTGGGCATCATCTGTTGCCGTTCAGGCTCGAATGTGAGCTCATAATTAGGAGGTAGACTTGTTGAAGAAAGAATACCCCAATACTTGTTTCTCTTTGAGAGATTGGGTACCTAACATATGGCTTCAGTGAAGAGCCTCGTAATAGACAAGAGCAAGGGCAATAGAGTTGGGGTTTCATCAGCCTGCCCGCCCGTCTACGCTGATTTCCCTTTACAATTTTGCCACAACTTTACTTACACTTGTTTTCCCGTGATGCCAGGTGCCTAGGACTCAGAACTCGAACAAAGTTGGGTTCCATAGGCTGTTTCTTCAGGTGAAATCAGGATTTCAATTCATTAAATGTTGGCCGACGAGGCTTTCCAAAGCGCAAAGCTGATCACATGTACATGCTTTCCCTAGGTATATATTTTATACATATATCCTATCTCACCATATTCTAGCTCGCGACATCTTGTTCCATATTTTTCATGTCTCTTGCATACCTAGGCTACTGAGATGGATCATATACCGAGGCCCGTCAACTCCGTTATCCCTCACCTCGAAGTCCCCTTCCTTGATATCATACCATACCAACTTGGTCACTTCAACGATTTCTGGCGTATTTCAGGGTTCGAGCAGGCGAATTCCGACTCTCTTCCAAGCGAGACGGGCTCAATCTCCCTCAGTTCCGACCAGACGTCGGACTTCATTGCCGGTTATGGAAATCCAGCATCCGGCCTTGCTCGCGATCGTAGTGCCATGGACTTTGCGAGGCTGATCCAGTCATGGCTTTATTTTGGACTTCTCTCCGAACACACCGGGAAGGTTGTCGACCCATTGGACTTCCTCCATGTCACCCCAGATAACAGGAGACTTGTCACGTCGGCAAGGTTCATGGAAGATCTTTTGCGGCCTCAACATCCTGATCCACGACTCCTCATCCAGGCCAAATCTTTCCTTGCTCAGATCTCAAGAATCCCATACGCAACACAGGGTCCCCTACCGTTATTGCTCCTCTCCGTCAGCGTTCTCCTCAGCTCACTAGACGAAACCTACGTGCGCTACGAAATTGGTCATAGTTTCCATTATCTGGAGCATGATCTGCCCCAGACACGGCTTTTAACAGAGCGTATGAGCTCAATAGGATGGTGTCCAAATCAAATTAGTCGAATCTGTGCCACACTCACGGCGAACGTTGCTTACTTTGTTTCCTTACTGAACCGCCAGGAGCGGCCGGGAATTGATCATTCACACTGCCCAGAAACAAGTTGTACAGCGAACAACGTCAATAACGAGACCTATGAGACACTTCATGTATCGCGGGACTGCACATGCCCTATGGTAGGTGTAGACGAGATTCATCTTGCGGAAATCGTCGGACAAGGTCGTATCCCAATTGTCCACGTTGTAACGAACCGGAAGACCAACAAACCTACGTTGAGACTGAAAGCTGCCCCGTCTTTCAATGAATACGTAGCTGTATCTCACGTCTGGGCTGACGGACTAGGAAATCCTCTATCGAACTCGCTCCCGGAATGTCAGGTCAAGCGATTAAATAGGCAGATTTCGGCCTTATCTAAAGGAAAGAGAAAGGAGACCTTAGTCGATGAGGTCTTCGAGGCCTACCTCAACGCGCCAGAAAGAGTATCATTCACGGCCCATTGGGTTCCAGCTACATCAAGAGATACAGAGAAGACGTCGAGCTATCTTTGGATCGACACGCTATGTGTTCCAGTAGGCAAGTCAAAAGAAAGCCTGCGGATTCAGGCAATTAACAAAATGGCTTCTGTCTATGTCGGCGCGAGCCACGTGCTGGTTCTAGACTATGAATTACAGCAGCTCAGGCTCGACACTCAACCGCTCGCTGACCATATGGCCTCCATCATCTCTTGTAATTGGAGCTCGAGAAACTGGACGTACCAAGAAGGAACCTTGAGTACACGTTGCTATTTCCAGTACGCAGACGGGGCCGTCAACCCCAACGTCCAATTCGTCTCATTCGAAAAGAGTAGGCTCTTCGAAAGAATGAAATCTTCCCGAGAATTCTCTGGAATGTGGCGGGCTCCGCATGTATCGGAGTTGTATGTTGCTTTAATGGGGTTGCTTCTCTTCCTTCCAGCGTGGTCCTTTCCCGACATGATTCCCCCCGACGCAAAAGCATCGACGAATGTCTCGTGGACTCAACAGACGCTTCGACAAGGTCTAGGTCGCTCTATAGATCAACTCCTCTCCGTAAATTCGCCCAGGCGACGGTCCTTTAGCGCCTTGACCAACGAAGTGTATTATTCAGCTTTGGTCGGCACTTGGAATGCGCTCATTCACAGATCGACCACGAAAGCTGACGACCTCTACGCAATCCTCTGCAACCTAGCGGACTTCCAGTCGCATGAGCTCATGAAGCTGGAATCTAACAGCAAAATAATGGCAGCTATCCTCTCCAGCTCCCCCGCTATACCTTTGTCGTTCTTTTACAATCGCGGCCCGCGATATCTAGAGAACGAGGACCACCGAGATAGGTGGCTTCCCGCTGCAGTCAAGGGGAGTCATTTGAGCCACAGGCCTCTCCTCAACGTTAAGGAAGATTGCTTGTATGTCAATGCCAATGATACCGGCCTAAAACCTATCATCCTGTTACCACCGACTAAATTAGATGGTACTTGCACCTTGGTTACTCGGGACAAGTTGCCCATATGCAATGTAGAGGTGCATAGAAGCAATGATGACCGGTTTCGAGTCGATAGAAGCAGATACGTCGCAACCGGTATCCTCTTGGAAAAGGACATTCGTGTATACCACGGCCAAATTCGAGGGGCTTGCGTCCATGTGACTTCAGTAGAAGACGAAAGCTCCGATAATCCTATAGGCCTCTCCGTTGTCTACGACTGTCCTATCACCGCCACACAATTCTTCTGGGCGAAGGCAGGTACCAGTGGCAGCGATAGCCTAAGAGAAGTGTGTATCGACAGAGTCATTGAAGAATATAGCCTGGAGGTTAAACGAGGTAAGACCATAATTTTTCAAGTCTTCCATACCATAGGGCACGACCATTAACGAACGCAGAACCGCTTCTTTTCGCGGGCCGGCTCCCTCGACGCGAGTACCTTCGTGCCCCAAGCGGTAACATGTGGCTGTTCCCATGCTTAGATTATCTCACGGCGAGCTACATGTCTTATACGGTAGTATCCCGCCTCCTCCGCAGGCCGGAGCAGTTGGGACTCGCTGTTCTTTGCTTCCTTGTTGGCGTTAATTTCGTTTTTGCGGGTTTACTAGATCTATCATTGGTGATCCTCGTCGCGTGCTTCCCCTCGAGGCTGCTCCTGGGTAGGCAAGAGGTTCTAGCTATGCTGGCCTCGAAATACATCTTTCTCACCATTTATACAACCTATGACTGCCTCCGACATAAACTTTCCGAGGACGCTTGGGTTGCCAGTTTCTGAGATGAGTGCCCTGGTTTAATAATCCGATCCTTGGGCCACGGCGATGGCATAGAGCCTTACGATTCTAATGGGGTGACAACGAGACGCAGCTTTGGCTTTGGCAAGGCTTGTCGTATACTACTGAAGAGGACATACGACCTAAGATAAGCGGTTCCCGGTCGATACGTATCTTAATTCGAGATAGCGGCCACGAGATATTATTCTAGCTAGAAGATCTCAAGCCTCTGTACTAGGGAAATATCTGCACAGAATTGGTGAGGGGGGCGACTGGGGACAGAAGACTCGATTTCTGTGACGCCGAGGGGTCACAGATTGCCTTATATGCATAGCTGGCGTTAGTCGCCGATCGGAACATGGTGACCTGGTTGAAAAGAAGGGAAGGAAGAAGGTGGTGATGAGGCCTTTGGTGGTATTATAATGACCCCAAGGCAGGTCTTGGGATATCCTCGATTGCGACGAAAAACGTGGTGGGATCGATGAAGGATAAGGATAAACTGGAGTTATGCCGTATGCTGGCACGATTAGGCCTCTTTTCTTTTCTTTGCTTTTTCCCTTGCGTTACGTGGATTTACTGGAGTGAGTACCTAGGTAGCTAGTTAGGTTTTAATCTGCATGGCTATATGCGATGACGTTTCAGGTCGTTTCCCTGTGACGGTTCATTCGTTTTAGGGTTGCATAGGGACGTTTTATCATCGAGCTTTTTGCTTCGTTCTTGGGGGCGTCATGAACTTGGAGGCTGTCCGATAGTATCATGAGTGATGAGCAGTTCATTTCCTTCACTTATCGGGAAGAACTAGGGAAATAGGGTTAAATACCTACCTAGGTAGCTAAGGTAGGGAGATACACTGAAATGGATACGGACACAATTCTTATCCCTTGACCAAAGGCTCGCAGTGATATGAGAACACCTACTTGCGAATAGGAAGCAGAATGGAGGAACTGGAGGTTTATCGTCTCAAGCTTCCGACGCCCATGTTTCAGCAGATTTGATGATTAATTCGCCGGGTTGGCGGGTTTGCTCTTATGGTCTGCCCTACTGCCACTGCCGCTGACGCATCCCACAACTCCCACCCCTACCTTACCTAAATCAAGGGAGTCTAATACCTAGGTAGGTAGGTAGCACTGCATTCAGGGAAAGAAAAAAAAAAAAGGAAAATGACCTCGTCCGAATCCTACAACCGGCGAGAGCTGCGAGACATTCCCGCGTCAATGGATAGCCATTTAGGTGGGCAGCAAGTAATACGTAGGTCATACCGCAGTCATGACAGGCAATTACATGAATCATGAGCGCCTGTGAGACGAGCTTATCCAAGTACATCCCATTCCACTACAGGAGAGAATGCACACCTGCAGGTATATGGTGGTAATGTGTTTTATCATCGATCAATTCTATTGCTACGCGCATAGCAGACCGACTAACTTCCTTCTACTATCACATTATGATCCCGCATCTGCTGCCATCAAGCTACGATCTCGACATCTTTCTCAGCCAGCAGGGGGATACACACATACACTTATTACCTTCTCAATAACGCAGGGATTAAGCGTCGCAATGACCAAGCCATTTCCTCAATGTAGAGTAGAAACCACATTAACTAACGACCCTCCCACCTCGGTATCGTGGCTGCTCTGTAGGTAGGAACGTCTGCGCGGTAAGTGCTTGTCGCGAGTCTGAGTGGCAGCGAATCCTGCGTGGGAAAAACCTTTAACATCCATTCTGCTGAAACCAATAAAAGCCCGGAACGCCTTGCTGTGACGAAAATCGAATGAACAAGAAGGAAATTAATCAGCGGCCAGAATACGCCACCCCTTAAGTTCTGGCCGTAGAAAGTGACTCATTCGCCGAATTATCCGTCATTAAGTCTAGGCTTGTAGTCGTAGTCGTAGTTGTAGTCGTAGTGCAGTCGATGAGTCATCCGACTTATCACGCGCCCGCAAAACTAGGTACCCAACTAGACGGCTCATACTTCCGGGGTAGACGGACCACCCGATCCAGCGGCGGTGAAGACGTGCCGGCTCTTGTACCCCTCCTCGAGCCTGATGTCGACGGCCTGGTCGGGCGCCAGCATGGGGTGCTGGAGGTCCCAGCCGGCGCGGCGGCACAGCTCGGCGACGATGAGGTCGCAGTCGCCGAGCAGGTCGATGTCGAAGTTGATGTGGCTCACCGGCGTGCGCGAGATGTAGATCTGCGGGATGTGCGGCGGCAGGTACGGCACCACCTCGGACACGGGCGCCACCTTGAGCGACGTGCCGATCACGACCACCAGGTCCACGAGGTCGCGGTCGTGCTTAACCAGCCGCTGGCTGAACTCGTCCGGCAGCTCCTCGCCGAAGAAGGTGACGTCGGGCTTCATGACGCCCGCCGACGGGATGTCGTACTGGTCGTCGTCGTCCTCCTCCTCCTCCGAGCTCCGGCGCCGCGTCTTCTTGCCGTTGGCCTTGCTGTTGTACGAGCGCTTGCGCTTCATGGACCCGTTGCCGCTGCGCAGGGAGGCGACGCACTTGGCGCACCGGGGGATGCGGCCGGCCTTGATGTCGGCGAAGATGGTGTCGCCCTTGACCCTATGCTTGCACTTCTGGCAGGTGGCGGTGGCGAAGGAGCCGTGGCACTGGACCAGCTTCTCCGGGCGGATACCGGCATTAGCCTCGATGTTATCGATGTTCTGCGAGTAGTTAGTCAGGAGCTTGCCCATGTCCTGGAGCTTGGCGATGAAGGCGTGCGTCGGCGAGTACAGGCCCTTGGTGTCGGGCAGGATGTCCTTGGCGACCGAGTAGAAGATGGTCGGGTCGTCCCGGAAGATGTCGATGTTGAAGACTTCCTGCGGGTCGCTGATGCCCAGCCCCAGCTTCTCCAGCTGCGAGTACAGACCGGTCTCCTTGGACCGGAAGTCGGGAATGCCCAGGGAGGTGGAGATGCCGGCGCCGGTTAAGACGACGATGTTGCGCGACCTCTTCAGAAGCGCGACGGCGTCGTCGATCGTGTTGTACTTGAGCAGCTTGGCGCGCTTGGCCAGCTCGCGCGTCAAGGCCAGAGTGAGAAGGCCGTAGTACGATTCATCCGGGCGGCCTTCCAGGAAATCCGGGGGTCTTATCCCAAAGGCTGTCAGTAACTTCTTGGCCGTGATGGTGCCAGAGTCGACTGTCAGCTTGCAGAACTCCGTAGGGCCGATGGCTCGTAGTTGCTGGCGGTAGCGCACGGCTTGCTCTGGCGTGACGGCATCAGCGACTATTGATGTTTGTTAGAAGAGAAGGTGAAAACTGCTTAAAGTAGAAGATATTACAAATAAAAGATGAACATGATTAACAGAAATGAAATTAGATAAGAGGGAATTACCATCGTCGAAGAACCTATCCTCGCTAATGTCCTCAATCACGTCCTCGAAGAGCGACTCCGTCTCCCACGACTCACCAAGGTCGTTGATGCGCTCTTCTAGCTCATTGCGGGCCTGACCGTGCGGCCTCACGTTAAGATGGCCAACTTGCTGATCATCCGTAACCTCAACTCGGACTCGAGGATGCTCGGGCTCCTCATTTACAACCTCCTTCACGGCAGGCCAATTCTTGCGAGGCCTGCCGACGGCGCCTTTTCCCTTCATCACGGCGGTCGATGTGGCAATTGATGACGAGATGGAAAGAGGAAACAGACAGAAACAGAAGTCGACTGTTGACGGTGGTCAAATTCAGAAACCCGAGTTTGGATCTGTCTAATTAGAGCAGGTCCGTAATGGAATGGGGAATCATGTAATGAAGTAGTGTAAGCGAGCCGGATGGATCGACTAATTAAATTCAATCAACCACGATTCTCGAGCGGTTGAATGAAAATAGAAAAAGGAACCGTGCTCGATGAATTCTCTGGGGTGGAAATGATTAGTGGAAGAAGGAGAAAGAGAGACAGAGAGATTCAAGTTGAAACCTTGCGGGAAATATGAGTTGAGAAAGAAGAAACGACCTAGTCAGAGTTGTGCTGGGATGGTCACCGCGCTTGTGGTATGTATTGCGTGGTGTTATTTTTGGTTGGGTCATGGTCATGTCCATGTCGGGGGAATTTAAAAACATATTAGGTAGCGGCATAGCAGTGAATTACTTACATGCAAAACGAAGAGAGACGCACGTAGTACCTAATGTAATGTGGATGGCCGGCCGGCTCCCTTTTTTTCTTCTTTGGGTTTATCAACTATCAAAAATTAGGTAGTTACAAGGGAGTAAATCCGCACTGTCGAGTTACGGCGTGAGTTAACAGCTAGGTATAGCAATAATTAAGATAACTTAAGGCAGATGAAGATAAATGGGAAAGAGAAACAAGAAGAGAGATAATGGTAGGGATGAGACGATGCGCAGGGTGAGAAAAGGGAAAGACGAGTTTGAAACCTTGACGTTGATAAGTCCAGACTAAGCGAGATCCTGATAGGCTACAAGCCAGTACATACTTGCCCATACTTAGTGTAATCCATAGCACGATAGGGGGGCCGTCTCTTCTCTCTGCGGGCTAATTAGAGCGTAACTTCCATGATGCTTTTCTTTTTGCTCCCCTCGGGCTCATTCTCTATTATTCTGTATTACGCATCATAGATTTTTAGCTTGCAAAGTGATCTGATCTGTCCCCATGATTTCTGTCGAGTCCTGGTTCTGCCCATCGTTTGCTCCAATTACACAAATTGTGCCCCTTCATACTGGACCACTAGTCATCTCAAATAATACCAACCTTGGCGGGCGAATGTGTTGCCATCCTATTGAACTATTATCGGATCTAAAAGACTCATAAGTGGCCATATTGTATCCTAGTTACTCGAAACGTGGGCGCCTGATTCATCCGAATTATCCCTACTTAGTAAATAGGACAGTAGGTATTTTGCCATCCGTGAAAATAATGATCCAAGTCTTTCGACGAAAGCCCGGCGCCAAGACTCAGCACTCTCCGCAACTCCGAATTACTTTGACCCGACAATGCCGACTTGCCGCTATATATACACCTATCCAGGTTGCGCTCGAGTCCTCTCTCCAGAAGAGAAACTATATAAAAGTCTGATTGGGACTGTCCTATAGAGGCTTTAGGCCTGTCCGCCGTAGATCTTAGTTCTAGACCCTGGTTCGATCCGAGAAGCCCCGCGGCGAAGCTAAACAGTAGCAAATCTAAGCAGTCATAGTTACCGCCAGCATGCCTCGTGTTATCAACGCTTTCTCGCACAAATTTAGCATGCTCCTTTTCGAAACAAGAGGTTCCCCTTCTTAATATCTTACCTACCTACCATTCATACTATATTCGGTAAGCAATGAGTAATCGTATCCTAAGGCCATCATTGCCTGCTTACGACAAGCTCGAAGTTTCTTTGACTTGCCTAATTGGGAAGTTGCTCATCTGGTCAGTATTGGAAGGAAATCTCTGGCTTCAATTTAGAAGAGCGAAAAGTGCCTACCTAGGTATGTAATATAACGGCACAGGACGGGTGAGCGCCACGTGGTTAAGGAAGGAATCAATGATTATGACTACCCCACAATCCTCATATTACCTCAAGAAGTTAGCCGTCCGCCTTTCGACGATTCGTTTTAATACGATTCATAACTTGCTCGCCCACTAACGCCGGATGGTTTCTGCCAAATGTTACAGGATTTGCGTTAGTCGCCTAGAGTATTGGTCTCTTGATTTCATCATAAGAACATGGCCCCCAGCAATTAAAGTTATTGAAAAACGTGTTAGACTTTTACCGATCTTTAGCTAATGAGCTTCTCTATAGACTACTGCTAGAGGCTGAAGGCACTCTAGAGTTCCAGAAGGAAGTGCATCAGTTGAGCTATCTTTTCTCGTCACGTCGTTCGTTTTGATGAATATCAACCCTGATGAACATCTCACATATATGGCCGTTGATGATGGTTGAGCTAAGCTGAAACGGTGACTACTGCTTAAATGCATAGGTACCTACAGCTTTAAGTAAGTCAACACGTCAAACGTGAAATCTCACTCCTGGCAAGTCAGAAAAAGGCTAAATTCCTCCTTGAGCCTTCCTTTATAAATAGTTCTATCAGAATCAATACATAAGTAATTCCAAAGCCTCCAAGCTGCAAATGAACGTAACCTGATAATTTCTCATGATGCATTTATCCAAGTAATATGCAAGTAATGAGTTCTCCAATCCCTCCAACCCCCTTTTCTTGATAAGCTCGCTCGACCACAACTCCCCATGCCATCAACAAAGAGTCCGAGGAGCCACCTACGTACCTATTCATCATCTAATTCAGATCCATATCTTCCCTCTTAAAGAATATCTCCACAAGCACTCAATATACCGACCAGCCAAAAAAAAAAAAAAACGGGCACGGATTCAGCCAGGTCTTATTCCCATACAAGTCGCGTCCGCTTGATAGATTGCCCGGGGTTGGGAATACCAATGCTCATCCCCAGCCTGCATATATGTATGCATAGGATGTATGCGTAGGAGGTTGATATGGAAGGTAATGTACACCTACGCGACATTGCCTTACGGCCCCCAATGGTCGATCAGCGCTGCCGAAGAATGGACAAGAAAAAAAATAATGGGGGTGATGCTTTTTAGGATATGTCGGTTTCGAAAAACTCAGAACTCGCATACGAGACCAGTCGCACAGCATGAATCACGATGCATCGTCACCGCGGAGCGGGCGCGTGGCTGATTTGATAGTTTTTCTTCCAATTGGTTTGTCTTCTTAGGGGCTGAGGGATTTGAGATGCTACTCTGGTTTTATCAACTCATTCTTAATGGCTGTATTATACACCTATCGTGAGGGACTGACTGTAACGCGGTATTAAAAGTAGGGAGGGCCGTTCTATTAAAGCAGGGCGTTCTGTGATATGAGGTAGGTATTGGGGGCGGCACCGCGTCACTGTCGTGTAACTGCCACCAGCGGTAGGCTTTTTACGTGGTAGTATGGCTCGAGGACATCGTCCTTAGTATTTATTGCCATGCAAACCTCATATAGGTAAGCTGCCCGAGCAGGGAAGGCCTTGTACCATCAAGTTTGCTTCCCAGGGGGTTCTCATTCAACGACATCCTAGCCTACCTCTACCAATTCACATCAGGTATCACTGTCGCAATACATATCGACGCAATCTTCTCTCTTTTCTCCGCTGCACTACCTCGCATTGTCTGCCCTATCTTGTCTATGGCCGTCCGAACCGAATCCCCATTATTCACCTAACCCAACGCCCAACACGCTACGCACATAAAAACACACAAAGAAGAGAGGCGGCGCTCTAGTATATATATGTGCGCGCGCGCGCCTCGTCGTTTGTCTATAGCATTTAGTAACTTCAATCCCCAGACCTAGAAGCCCAGCACACCACGAAAAGCAACAACGCGATGGTATCAAACACGAATGGAGCCGGTAAACCCCTTCTCCTAACATAATCCTTTTACCCTGGTACGACCACGACTCTCTTCATCTTGGTAACTGGCCCACATCAGTCTTGCCAACACACGAACCCGGAATTGCAAAGCACGCGATTATGCATCCCCACGATGAATGTAGGATGACTTACGCGTGTTCCAGCCATGCTTCGCTTTAGGCACCGCCAGGACGTAGTCTTTCCTGTAGGCCTTGCCGGGGGTTGCGGGCGTATGAGAAGTAGTTAGCTAGACTGGCAGATGTGACTGCTGATCTTGAGGCCACGAGAAGACGTAGATTAAAATTATTATACAGGTTGTCTTCGGATACTTCATCCGCCCTTCGTGCATGTCCCCGCTGCCTCCGCACGGCTTGCTATCAGGTGTAGTCGAGCTCAGTCGATCCAGACAAAACACTGTTTGTTCATACTGCCTAAGAAATAGATTTTTGCTTTTGGGGTGGTTGCGGAACGCTGAGCCTAGGTACAGTGGATGGGCCTGGGTTTTCGATTGATAAAGGTTCTTCCGTCAAGACGGGAGCCGGCTCTAGTTCACTATTCTCTCGGCTAGAAAGCGGCGACGGCGTCGGGCGAGAAGGCTGCGCAAAGTCGCGATCCCCGGTCCTCTCAATCGGAGACCATCCGGCGGCTACACTGCCGGCGATGATGCCCGCCATAACCGTAGGAGCGCCTAGGGCCGAGTTCGACCTAGATCTCATAGATCTAGACCGTTTTCTCGAATCAGGGGTGGGTGCCGGCGAGGGGGAACTGAAACTGTCTTCGCGCGTCGGGGTTTGCGGCGCCCTCATCGAGTTCGACCGAGAGTGAGATGGACTTCTCGTCTTTGCGATAAAGGTCTCGCGAGGATGTCTTACGGCGAACTTCAAATTGTTCAGGCGACCGCCCTTGAGTTTTTTGAGGAATGCAAGCTCGTCTCTGACATCGGCAAGAACCTCGGGATAATCGTTAAAGCGCTCTTCGTCCGAGATAGTCAAGCCGGGAATGCCGCGCTTCCTCTTGAGCGATTCAGGGACACATTTCCTGATCAATTCGTCTGGGATTAGACGAATGGCCATACCCACGGGTATGGAGATGACACCTAGGACGATTGCGCAGGCCCATTGGGCGGCCGTCTGGGGCGGGTTGAGCGGGGAAATGCTAAAGGGGGTTCCGCCAACAAAGATGATGAGTACTTGGGCACCAGACACGAGGAGATTGATCGCGATGAAGTACCAATTCTGGAATAAGCCTTCGAAGATGTTGAAGTTGTTGTCCAAGCGACGGTTGCTGTCATGCTGTTAGTGTTGCTCGTTCAAGATAATTGGAGATGTCTGCACTTACTTCCACTGGTTGAAGATTTGCATCCATACAAAGGTATTGAAAACCAAAGTGTCGCGTCGCGAGGTCTCACCATCCGCGACTATACCGATGGAGAACGCAGCATAGTAAAGCACGAAAGTAATTGCCAACTGGTAAATAGCCTGGCCAAGGATCATTTTCCACATCGTCACCGAAATAATACTGGCGCCTCTCCGTTCTGGCTTTCGGTCCAAACAACTCTCCTGGGGAGGATCGGTCGCAAGGGCAAGCGCCGCGAGAGTATCCATGATCAAGTTAACCCAGAGAAGCTGCACTGCCGTCAGCACAGAGCCTTCAGTACTGCTAGATACAGCGGTAACGAAGGTCAACGCGACGGCGGTGACGTTGACTGTTAGCTGGAACTGCAAGAAACGCTTGACGGCATCATTGACAGCCCGACCCCATTTCAGAGCCTTGACAATGCTGGTAAAATTGTCATCCATGAGAATGATAGCCGATGCCTCCTTCGCTACTTCCGTTCCGGCGATACCCATGGAAAACCCTACGTCTGCTAGCTTCAAAGCAGGAGCATCGTTCGTTCCATCACCAGTGACAGCAACAGTCTCGCCCAGGTCTTTGAGACGACGTACCAGGATACGTTTATCTTCGGGGCTAGAACGTGCAAGTACACGAAGGCGTGGAATGATATCGTTCTGTTGGTGTTTGCTGAGGTTTCGGAATTCCGGTCCTTCCATTACCAGCCCTTCTGGCTGCAGAATACCGCATTCCTTCGCGATAGCTTGAGCCGTAAGTTTGTTGTCACCGGTAACCATGCGAACTATGACACCAGCCCTCTGACATTGCTTAACTGCTTCGGGAACTCCTTCACGGAGAGGATCCTGGATACCAACCATGCCAACGAACGTCATATTCTTGAAGATATCTTCAAAGACAACCTCGTTCTGATCACCTTCGGCGCGCTTAGCATTCCGTGGAGGCCATCTCTCAAAATCACGATAGACGAGACCAATGGTTCTCAGAGATCTGCATGCGTAGTCTTCGATGAGACCCTTGATAAGTTCCGAATCGTCAAGAGTGAGAGCGGCGGTTGACGTGTCTCGGGTAGGGTCTCGAAGAATCGTTGAACACTTCTTAAGCACGATTTCCGATGCTCCTTTAACGTATAACCGAGCGCCACCGTTTTCCAGTTGAACCACGATGCCCATACATTTTCGGCCAGAATCAAACGGAATGAGCTGCAGGATCTTCGCATTGGAACGCTCCTCACTGACAGGTCCCATGCCGAGATGAGTCTGGGCATAATCAAGTAATGCTGTTTCGGTCTTAGATCCAATGAAAGTTTTGACGCCGTCGACCTCGCCTTCGAATGCCGTAGAATTGAGAGAGATAGACTTGAGCAGGATCTCCTGGGCTCCTTTGCTGAGGCTACTAGCAAACTCCTTTTCCGAGGGTTCTTCAGGAACACGAGTCTCTCCATTCCCAGACTTTCCGCTTCCGAATCGATGAGAGGTACCGATCGTCCCTGCAACAACCGTCATCCTGTTTTGAGTCAAGGTACCAGTCTTGTCAGAGCAGATTGTTGTGGCATTTCCCATGACCTCGCAGGCTTTCAAATGACGGACTAAGTTGTTGTCCTTGATCATACGGTTCGTCGCGAAAGCCAGCGCCAACGTGACAGCGAGAGGCAACCCCTCGGGCACCGCCACGACGATGATGGTGACCACGACGATGAAAATCTGGATGAACTGTTGACCCTTCTCGGACGGTGTCAGACCCGAATTTGATGGGAGTCGAACTAGGAACATTATGAAAAGTACGATGAATAAGAGTAGGCCAGCAGCACCTCCAAGCTTCGCAATGTATTCGGCGATGACGTTAAGCTTAGACTGCAGGGGCGTTATCTCAGGGTCTTCGTTTAGGGACATCATCGTCTTGCCATAACTCGAATGGATACCGGTGGACGTAGCGAGGAAAGTCCCTACACCTTCCATGACTCTGCCTCCAGACTGAATGAAAGGATCTAGTTTCCTCGTATCTTCGCCATTTTCGATCGCAGCGAACACTTCATCGGCCGGCCTCTTGCGAATGATATCTGATTCGCCCGTTGCTTGAGATTCGTCACACTTCACATTGAAGCCTTGAATGAGAATACCATCCACAGGGATTAGATCGCCAGGGTCCAAATGAACGACGTCGCCTGCCATAAGATCGAAAACCGACACTTCGACAGTCTTGCCCGAACGGATCACTTTCACAAGTCGATCGTCTTTCTTCTTGTTGAGTCTCGCGAACTGCCGTTCCTTCTGCCAATCATTCAAAGATCCGACTAGCACCACAATAACAATAGCCACAATGATGGCTACACCTTCGACCCATTCGACAGATGGTTGCCCATCCTCATGCGTAGTACCAAAAGTTTGATACAGGCCAACGGCGAGTGAAACTATGGCGGCGACGGAGAGCAGAATTAAGACTTTGTCATTGTAAGTAATCCAGACCAATTGCAGAAAGCTCTTGCCTTTCTTCTCGGGAATTCGGTTATCGCCGTAAACTCGTTTCCTGTCGAAAAATGGTCGTTCATCAGATCCACGCTTGTGACCGGTATCCGAACGGGTGACCGGGGTTTGCGGGCTTTCTAGCCCCTCGTTCACCAACTTAGACGAGGAACGATTTGTCGCTTCTTCGAATGAGATTTTTCCGTCTAGGTGCTTCTCGTCCGGGCTCAAACCGGTATTGCGGTTGGTGCGAAGTCCCTTCTCTAGCCCAGCAAGACCCCCCAGCTGGTAGAAAGCGGATAGACTCTTCGGGTTGAACATCTTGCCGAGTTGCCCCGGGGAATATGCGAAGGGGTTGTCCTCCACTTCGAAATCGGCCTCCTTTCCTTGGTCAGGTTTCAAAGCATTCTCATCCTTCATGATTTTCTCATTGTCAAACGACTGCTTTGACGTGGCGCTCTTATCGCCCTGCCACGATGTCGTACCGGTCACAGTATCACCTTGCGAGGAACTAATTGACCGTGAGCCATCTTCGCTATCGACCGAATTTTGCCTCGAACGGTGAGGGTCCGGTACCGAAAGAAAAGCCTGGCCCTTCTCGTTTCCCCGTGACGTTACTGGACTAGAAACATTATGCGGACTAGTTGGCCGGCTATCCCTCGTACTATCGAATGAATACGCCTGCCGCACTTCTCCCTTGGAGCTCGCGTTAGACGGCTGGGATGTTAAGGGGGCAGCAGTCCTCTCAGATGTCCAACTCGAGGTTGGTGCCGTTGGGCTTATCGGCTCGTCATGAGGAGAGACAGGTGAATGCTGAGGAAAAGCAGTTGTAGGCTCGGTATCGTTCGTGGTGTCAATTGTGATGGTAGGTCTAGATTTTAGGTCAGGATAATCAAGAAAAATAAACAGGCACTACACTGCAGAATTTCTGCAGAAGTTGACTTACGCTCTCGCTCTCCGGGGTGTCCCCTCGGAGCCATTCTTACTAGGATCAGACATCGTCGCGCGTATCGTCCAAAGGTATTAGTTGAGTAATGGTAAAGGCAGATCCCAAAGTCGAAGGCAAAGGGGAGATTGTGCTTAGACACAGCCTTGTGGCGGAAGGCTAGGATGTAGATGTAGGCAGAAGGGTGCGCGTGAAGAAATCGGCCATGGACAAAAGGCAATACTGGCGAGGCAGAAACGGAGGTAAGATACTATTAAGACAATTGACGTCCCGAGTTGGCAGAGATGAGCTCAGGAATTTGGGAATCTTGAATGTTAATAGAAGCTCGTCAAAATATCTCCGCTCTGACGGAGGCGCAGTGAAGTCTGTCGAATTATGTATGTGTCCGCTGTCTATGCTCGTTCCTTCGGCGCGTCCAAAGCGAATTTCTCATCCACAAAACAACAAATCCTGGGCCAAAGTCTCGGTAGATGCGAAGAGCGCACGTACCCCGACCAATTCGTATTTTCAGAATTCGTCTCGGGATCTGGTCGAACGTGGTCAACGATCGGCGGCCGAAAGGTCAACAAAGGTCGGGAGAGCGGAGGCCTGCGTTGGGGGATATGGATATCTCGCAACAATGATTTGAAAGTTGTAAGGAATACGACGATGGTATGGTGGTAAAAGCTATGGCATGTTTCGGGAAGGTGTCTGTAACGTCTAAACGAGGCACAGGTAAATATTCGGGAGGCACCTAAGGATAAATGCGAAGACCGTAGGCACCTGGAGGAATGTTGAGACTGGGGCAGTGCTGACTAGTAACCTAAGGTATTAAAGTTGTAGGTCCCTTCGAATGGCAAAAGGCAAAAGGCAAATGCCACTGCTCGAAAGAAGCAAGGTACTAGCAGGTCCGTCTCGAGGTACGCCTCCGTTCAATCCAATCCTGAGGACGGACAAAGCAGAATCAGGTAGACGGGGAGAGTTGCAACCTCTGGGTAGGGGACGCAACTTTGTTTGTGACACAAACCCGGGCCGCCTCAGTATCCAGGGGTCTGGTCCTGCGAACAAGAACAGAAACAAACAAGAAAATATTACCAGTACGGTAAAGAGTCAGGATTTAGCAATCCGACATAGTGGTAGAAGGAGTGAATGGAAGTTGGATAACGAAGAGGAAGAGAAGAGAGAAACAGTGACAATTGCGATTGAGCCAATGAGATTATCTTGGAATTGCATTGAGCGCTCGCATCAAGACTTGCGGGTACTGACTGTACACTACTGCATTGCGGCCGGGGGGAGCTCAGGTACTTGGCCAGGGGCGACTTGTACATGGGAAAGACCTTAAATCGCATGGCCGAAACGCGCTAATTACGACATAATTAAAAGTCACGCAAAGTCATTTGTGCTACACGCTCAAGTCCCCCTTGTAACCCGTAGCTGCCCGTATGTACTTGTGGAAGTCTATCGTCTTAAGATTCAGTCCACTTTTTTCCAATTATTCAATCACTCGCTGTACATTGAAGACCCTTCCATCACGAATCATTTTTTTTTGTTTCCTGCCCCTGTATCAATCACTAAGGGTACCGTACCCAGCGTACATATATGTATGTATCGACAACCACGTCTCCGAGCATCATAAGAACTAGCTTGGCTACATATCGTCAGTTGTCGCTTGGCACAACAGACCTTGGACCGCGTGGTCGGTCTTGGGTATATTACAAAAGACAAGATATATACCCCCAAACAGGAAGAAGCTGATCGTCGTGTCACTCCCGACTCGCACTTATCGACCCCGTCCTTTGTCCGTCTTTCGCTCCTCGTTCTGGGTACTCACGACACGTACCGAGTACTTACGTGGGCGGCATGTACCGCGGCCGTCGGTTATTACTCGTCAAGGAAAGGCTACGCTGCGCTCGGCGAATTAGAGCTCACTTGGCAGGGTTGGCCAGAAGTGCCAAGAGTGGCAGTGCAGCTTCCCAGCAATCGGGAGCGAAACTCTAGAAGGCAACGGAGGGATGCATGCATTATTCAAGAACATCTTGGTTTTTGCTCCTCGATCTTCAAAAGCTGAATCTTTCGCCTCACTCAGGGGATCTGGGTTCAAGCTAGTCGAGCCGGTTTCTTAAGGCTCAATATTTCAGTGTGTAACGAGACGCCAAGTTGTGACTACCTATGTACATGGCAAGTAAAGGTACGTCAGGAGGCGTCATAGAGCATCCTATTAAGAACATTGAATGTTGAAGGCCCTCAACAATACCGAGGATATTAATGACAAACTCACAGCCACTTATCACATACAAACACTCATCTTGTTTGTCGACTCATTTTCTAGCCACTTAGGTCGAAGTTTCTCTTCCCCAGGCGGGGGCAGACAGAGACATACATATTTAGGTAACAAGTTGCGGTCTGTACATATATGTATCAGTGTCTGACCTTCGATAGTTGGGCTTCATACGATACCCAACTCACAGCCAGAGCAACCCATCCTTGGCAATATGCTTCATGTGTTCAGCCAAGATACCCCAAGACCAGCTCTTATTATGAGCGGCATAAATATCTTGATAGACATTATAGCTCGTAGCTATACTGTCGTCACTATCGTCGACTTTAACCATAGACTGAATCAATAAGCGAGGCACCCATTTAGTTCTCTACCCGCGTTGGAGTAGAACGTCACAGCGAAGTCAGCCCAGCCAGTAGCCGTCAGCCTTGCTATCCTAGATAACGGCTAATACATCACCACTAATAAGGCTGCTTTCAAAGGGACCGATATATCAACTGCAGAAAGTCTCACGTCCCGTCCACGTGGGACGCTAGGAATCGTTCTTATTGGGGCAGCGGAGTTTCTGACCGCGTGGTGAGCAGCACGAATGCTACGTTATGCCATTGCCTCATATGTTGATAGGTGAGAAGGACGAGTGGCTTGCAGTCAGCCAAATGCAGGTTCTTACTAACCTCATCCCTTTTCCTTCCGTGTAACTTCCCCTTTCTTATTTACTTAGATGTGTACAAAAGCCTCAGGTCGATATCACTTTTACTCTCCGTCGTAGAGGCTCAAGGTCGATAAAACAGGCCTAGCAGCGGGATTGTACCAGTCCGTATTGGCTAAATCAGTGCTTGAGTTTTACATGTGAAAATATGGGGAACGGCGGACGCGTTCCCGCTAGCCCGCGTCTTGGGCTCTATTCGATATTACGTATTATCATAGTCCACAATACTAATACCAAGTTAATGGCTTTTCGAAGCTCTGGGGATGGTAATCTTTGCCCAATCCTGCCAGGAAAAGTATCATCTCCGATATCAGTCTCATCAACACGTGCGACCATGTCAAGGCAGATTTTCTAGCGTCAATATTTACAGACAGCGATCCCGTCTTCAGATAGAAACGTCTCAACCATAGGACGGACCAAAACATTCTAAAGATTCTTGGCTGCCTCCAGGCAAGAAGCAGTTGCCAGGTACGCAGCCGCACTTAGAGTAGTAAGCGCTCAGGTACATCAGATCATGGACAGACCAGGACAGCAGTGCCGTATACATTTCTATGGAACATTCGTCTGATTCATAGGTTGTCCTGAACAGAAGCCGTAAGAACTCCCAAACGCGCGGTTGCGGCTCAGCCGTAATCAACGTATCCGTCCGGACATCATCTCCTTAGCTTCCGTTTTGCAAGACCCTAAAGTAAGACTTAGTGAAGAGTCATACATTAGGTAAGGTTCAGAGACAAGGTTGAATCGGGATATAACAGGCATCTACTGCTCACTACAGATCTGCCGTCAGAGATATTACATTTCCTGTCTAGTCAATCTATAGCAACTCACATATCCTAAATAGGATATTTCCATGCTGTCGCGCAGCCGAGGCAGAATAGAATAGACACCTCGTGGGAGTTCAGGGACCACGCGCCTGCAAGCAAGAGGCACAGCAATTAACCTACACTCCAAAGCTCGTGGCGCCAAGACTGGGGTTCGATTCCCTCGTCGGCGATACGCAGTATAGGTATCTCACATCTCACTCTGTTCCTTTCCGCCTCCTTCAGCAGACCGCCCCCGTATCTATCAACAAAACAATCAAAAAGGGCAAGAAGAATAATCTGCTTGTTTTAAAACACCACATCGAGAGTGTACATGTATCCGGTAGACTAGTAGGTACGTAGATATGCACAAGGTGAAGTAAACACAAAACACACCCGCGTGGCTGAGCCTGTCGTACACCGTTGGACAAGCTCACACCACTATCTTCCGTTCGAAAATCTCGAGTCGCCCTCAGATCCCTCTCACCAGAGTATCGGGTTCGAAACTTGCGTCCAGCCAGCCACCCTTCCAATTGGGACCGGCCGACCTACATACCTAGGTTACCTATGTAGCGCTAGGTTAGCGACATCCGCGTGGCAGTGCTCTCGATATTCTCCCGTAAGCTCGATTACCAGCTCCCTAAATCATACCTCCGTACGGGCCAAGGAGAATAAAAAAAACACTCCGGATCCCGCCCATACAAACATGCAAGATATTTGTGACCATGTTCTGCTGGGCATGACATATTACCAAGTAACATGTGACGAAGCCCAAGACATCGAAATTTCGGAGAGCTTCTAGCTCGCACGAACCAAGACGGGCCAAGGACACAGAAACGCGCGCCGGTGAGTCTACGAGACGCCGAGGACTCTTGGCTTCAAAGCCTCCTAATTCCAAATCTCTCAATGGCAGTAAGTAGTACTGCAGCGTAACCGACTAAGCCTATGTGGAAAGGTTGAGGCTCTAGTTAGGGGGAACTGTGACTCTCACGTTTCGCTGTGTTCCCTACCTACGAAACCTATAGGCAGGATTTCCGGCTCTCGCAGAATAGTCACGTAGAGAAGGCGATTCGCGCAAGGCATACTCGAGCCGTCTCTGTCCTTTCTTAACCCTACCTACCTACACAGCTACCTACCTAGGCAAGTTCTAATACTATGTAGACCACCAGCATGACATAAACCCACAGACCGCCAGCATAGCCACCACAAAAGCCAATCCAACAGAAATCTCCGGTCCAAAAGCACCGGAAAGTGCTCGTTCAATATAAGCACAATATAAGCCAAAAAGTCCCATCCTATACCCACCGCCCTCGGACTCTCTTAGCCACTGTCCGACAACGCGAACCACGCTCACACCCAAACCCATCCATATCCATAGGTATCCAAATGATCTGAGCGTTCCACCGCAGGAAAACCGCCGTAGTGTATGCACTTGCTGAATTCGTAGCCCATCGCAGATCACGCTACATCTGTGCATGTGCACATGCGTACGTATACAGAGAACTGGAACACCCTCGGGGTATACCGTGTTCTGCGCCTCCGGGGCTTTCGGGTGCTAGTCGGGGAGTATCTCTTCTTGTGATACCATACCTAACGCTATACATACCCCTTTTTTTTCGAGGCCCGATTCGCTGTATCACTAAGATCATAGGGAAAGCACCAAAAGTCCATCGACGCCGGAAAGAAGCAGAATCTAGCTCTAAGTGTAGTTTCTTTCTAACTATCTCCCCAAATCCACCCGTCTAACAAGCACCAACCGCTCTTCGCCTCCTACGCTTCCCCCAGTACCCAGCCCCTTCCCCTCGCCACCAAAGAAGAACCCACCAACAGCCCTCTCCAGCACATCCTCCCACAGCCCCCGGACCAAGCCCCGGAGCTCCTCGCCCGTCTGCCTGAAGTCGGGGAACGCGTTGACCTCGAGCAGCCAAGCGGTGCCGGCGGCGTCGACCAGGAAGTCGAGCCCGAACACCTCGAACGCGTTCGCCAGCGGCCGGAAGTGCATGAGCATGGCGCGCGCCGCCGCCTCGAAGACCTCGCCCGTGACCGCGCAGACCTGCTCGAACACGTCTTCCTTCTTCCGCTCGTCCAACGGGAGGTCCCAGAACCGGCGCACCGTGCCCTCGGCGACGGAGCGCTGGAGGCAGGTATTGGTGAGGTGGGCTTCGAGGTCGATCTGAGCTCCGGAGTTATCGGGGTCCGATGTAGTACTTGTAGCGGCAGCGGTAGAAGAGGGTGATGTAGGCGCAGCGTACGGTTTCCCCGCAAACAGCGCGAGCATCTGCCTGTAGACGTAGACGTCCAGGCTCCCGACGCACGCGACGTACGTGCGGATGTGGAACTTGCGGTTATCGCCCGGCAATAGGAGGGGCGGGTGTATGTAAGGCTGAGCCACGAAATGACGAAGATGCGAGGTGGTAATATCGTTCCTATCGGAAGCGTCCGCGTCACCACCCCTATTCCCCTCACCTGCAACCCCGTCCCTATCTCCGTCTTCACCCTCCTCTTCGTCATCGCTATCCGGCATATCCTCCTCCCACTCATCGAAAATCCCCTGCAACTCCTCCATCGTGCTGAAGAGCCGTATGCCCTGGCCCCTATCACTCATACTCGGCTTCAGAATCCACCACTCCCTCTCGCTCTCCTTCCCCTTCTCCCCAGCCTGCACTTGCCTCTCGGCATTCCTTTCCAGACTCGCCCGTAAATCAAAAGCTTCAACGAGAGCATCGTCCAAGAACTCGGCGTAATCGAGCTCGAAGGCCTCGGCGCTCTTGACATGCGTCGCGAGGACCGAGTCCGGTCTCTTGGCGACCCAGTGCTCGACCGTCGCCCCTAGATAGTGTTTCCGTATCAGGGCCTTGCGTAGCATGTAGCTGTTCACCAGACACGTGTGGGGGTGGGTTTCTACGTAGTCCCAATCGATGGCCTCGTAGGGCGTGACCTGTAGGATGGGGCTGCTGCCATCCGGCACCAGCTTGCTAAGCGACACTGGCTCTCCCGGGATCGCGGAGTCTGGCATTGGGAGAAGGGTATATGCTTCGGGCGGGAAGAGCTTCTTCAGGGCAGATAGGATAAGGGGCTGGACATAGGGATCCTCGTAGGCGATTAAGGCGTAGAAGTGCTGCTTAGGCCGGTATATCAAGGTCGACATGGATAATGGCCCTTGGGAATCTAAATCGGATGTATCCCTACAAAGAATAAAAATAAGAAGCCGCACCCAATGGCATATATACATGGCAGGCATTCGACGTACGCAGAACACTCGACAGCCCCATTCACCATAGCATACCTCTCAACGAGTAGGTATAGTCTAAAAGATGACGAGGTTTTGTCTAACGTCTATCTGGCGGACCGGTTATGCGGCCATGCAAGGCCCACCGTCTATGATGCTGCCGTCCCCGTCTAAACCAAATGCAATGCAATAGACTCGACTCACAGTTTCAACTCCTCTCCATGTAGTTGCGTTGCGCCATGCCAGAAATTCGCCTTCAATGGTGTTACACTGCACTATAAGTCAGTCTCAAGAGCATATATAGGAACTGGAGCCAAACTTACCTGGTATAACCCTCCTTAACGGCCCACCCGTCATTACCTGGAGGCGACTCCTCAACGCTCTTGTAAACATCTGTAAACCGTGGTGCCCACTTGAAATGTCTGTGTGGATATCGCGTTTGACCTGCATCAACAACGTCGCCATTCGTCTTCGAGTCAAGATTGCTGGATGCCTTTGCTTCCTCGCCCTCCCGTATTCTCTCTTCTTCCTCGTCCTCATCACCTATACTCCCCTCGACCTCCTCGAAGCAGGCACCGTTCTCGCCCCAATAATTCTGCAGCATCTCCGCCCACAGTGTCTTTCGCTCCTCGACGCCCTCGACGAGCGGCACGTTGACTGAGTACAGGTCGACGCTCTTATCCGCCGGCCACTGGGAATACAACTTCTCAATGACACGCACGCTATGTCGGCTAGCGGCGTCGATGATGGTAGGGTCGTGGTTACGGCTGAAAAAGGCGTAGCTCAGAGCAATGGCCTTCTTTCTGCACACAGCGGCCTCGAGAGCGCCGCCTAAAGTGCCAGAGCTTAATGCAAACACAGCCGTCGTGTTTCGACCGTAATTGGGACCCGACACTACGAGGTCAATAGGGCCTTTCTCATGAAAGAAGTGATGTATTCCGATCTGGGCACAGCTTGCCGGCGTTCCGTCCACCAGGATCCATTCCTCGTCTTTGCTATTCTTGCTCGGCCGTGGGTAAGTGGCACCTTGAGCTTGCGAGGCAGCACTGGGGGACGGGTCGAAAGTGGCAGATGGTCGGTAGTACAGTGGCTTAACGGTCTGTCCAATCATGTGTGCCTTCCCAATCCAGGAACGTTGGGTGTGTGGCAGGCAGACCGAGACAGTATGTCCTCTCTTCTGAAGTTCGCGGACTAGACTGTGTACATAGGGCGAGGATGTGGGAGACGGGGGGCCGTCGTCGTTCGTTACTAAAATATGCATGGTAGAGTAGTATGTATTACAGTTGATCTGCACGGAATTCTCAAATCAATGGGGTTTTGGGCAAGGCTATGAGCACTATGAACCGCCTTTTAAACAAAAGAGATCTTCGAGAACCCGCGAATACTCGGTAGGATGCATGCGGCAAGAAGTCGGACGGTAAGGTGTTGAAGTTTGTGTACGTCTGGTGTGGTGTGTGGGCGGATAGGAACTTGTCTATACCTTGAAATTCAGGCGGGGGCGGGGCAGATTTCACCTCCGTCGATTTTCTTTAATGGGATACAGCATGGATATGACGTGATACTCAACTCTATGGCATAAGCTAGTTTCTCCCGAGACCAAGCAGGTATCCTTCGGGGGAAGCCACCATGACAGGCATGTACGTATTTCATAGGAAGTATGCAAGCACACCTGACCTCCTAACTTACATGCAATTACTCGTCTGTAGCTGTAAGTGTCTGCGAAGTGGATAGGTCTCCTAGGACGGCAACGCGGAAAAGCCGGGTGTCTATAGGAGAATCCATCTGGATTCAGCAATGAAATCGCAACTTGCACACCCATCCATGTCGGCGGCGAGATACTAGATGGTGATGATAATAACTTGAGGGTGTTCAAATATATCCAAGGGCTAGGGGTCAGGATGTTCAACTCTACAATACGAATTCTACGAGGGTCCCGACAATTTCTGTAGTAAAAGAGTTCATCGCATTCAGATTGATAAAGTAGCAACTAGTTAGAGACTGCGATAAGTGCAATCGTGCGATAATGCAATCGACTGATAGGTCATTCTGAGCAAGCTATGTTAAACCGGTGCAAGAGTCCCTGCAACTATCAACCTGAGAATCTCTGAGTCGAGAGGCACACCCTCTCCTTCGGTAAGAGCAACGCCCAAAACACCTTTCGGTATGCCATCCGTAATGTTTTCCATTTTCCTGCCTTAATGGCTTATCAGAATCCTGCCCTAGAATTCACAAAGGGAAATGTGAAGAAAACGAGGCAGAACAAGCTTCCTAAGCCTCATTCCATTAAAACTTCCTAGGTGAGAGATTTGGATCGAAACAGTGCTTCTGCCGCCGACTAGGCGCGCTGGCGTTTCGAGGTGTCGTGAGGTCCGGCTAGCGGCGAGCCTCCTCGCTTCTGACCATGAGTGGCAGCTCGACTCTTAGAGCGACGCCAGCCGTCGAATGGGCTTCGCTGCTTGTGCTGCTGCTTGACGGGCGTCTCGCTCGCCTGTAGACGGCTGCTGGCGCGAGTTGCTCGGACAGTGGACGGGGGTGAAGCAGGTGCGAATCGGGGCGCGACGGGGGTCTGGGGCTTCTCATCGACCATGTCAGCGGGAGTGGTGGGGGCCACGATGCCATCGCCTTCAGCATCACCAAGAACGTGATCTTCAATGTCGGTGACTGCTTCCTCGTCCTCTTTGTTGCCCTTGGCAACATCCTTGCCCTTGGGTGGGAACAGCAGACGAGGCTTGATGGACGTACGAGTCAACGGACGCATTCGATCGGAACTCTGAGTGGCGTGGAAATGGAACTCTCCGTCGATAATCTCGCCATCTGCCTCATCAGCTGAGTCCAGATCCTGGTCTGAGAACTTGCGGAAGATCTTCTTTCCTCGGCTATATAGAGAAGATTATCAGTAAACGGTTATGAATGAGACTGAGGGGTGAAGATGTGATGATAACTTACAAGACGTAGAGAATTCCATCCTCTCGGTGCAGTGCCTCGTCGACGGTCTGCTTGCCTTCACCCGGAATAGTAACCGGCTTGCTTCGGCTTCGTCGTGCAGGCTGCTCACGCTTTGGCGTAGTCGAGGATTCGTTGCCGTAGAAGGGGTTCGGTGCCTTCTTGTCTGCGACGGGAATGCGGTCACGTGTGTCGGTGAAGATCTCAATAGGCTCATCGACTTCTTCAGCAGTGAAGCTCTCCAGGGTAAGACCGCTGTACTTCTTGGTCTTTCGCTTCTTAGGAGAAGGGACAGAGTCGGCCTCAGGGAATAGGCTGCGTGCGACCGCACCGATCTTGGCCTGGGCCTTCTCGTCCGGTCGCTTCTGAGGAGTCTTTGACGGAGTAGGAAGCATCGCGGCGCTTCGAGTAGTGTTGGTGGCCATAGGTTTCTCGTGAGAGTTGTGCGAAGAACCAGTTCCGAGAGAGTCAGCTGCGTTGGCAACGCCTCCAGCAGTCAAATTGCCGGATGCGCGACGTACAGAATCCATCGCGGGCATTCGTTTCTTAACCGGTGAGAAAGCAGGCGTGGAAAACGCGTCAGCTGAAGAGCGGGTTGATACGCGGTTGTGGGATCGGGAGGGTGCACGAGGAGAAGGGGTACGTTGAGCTGAGCGCTGAGCGGAAATGCGCGCAGACTTGCGAGGCGAGTAAGGCTCCCAAGAATCGTTGTACCCGTGCTTTGGAGTGCCTGGGGTATGCACTCGAGCGGGCGGTGAAGGTGTTGAGATGGCGAAGGAAGTCATTGTTTAACCAGGCAGCGCCTCGCCTTGGTGGGTTAAATGGAATTGTAGTGCCAAAAGTTCGCGTACACCTTCTACTCATAGGGCGCCTGTTGCTAGAACCTTTATGGAAGTCACCGGAGATTTCAATTGGCGGTTGTGACCTGAATCAGCGTCCGATAGTTCCACTCGGTCGAAAGGGCGGGCGATGGTGCGGACGAGGTGTTGAGAAGGTTCTGAATTGAAGCGGTACAGGCGATTCGGGTCTCGTACTACTAGCTCCTCTTACGCTCGCAGCCTACTCGGGTCAGAAACTGAATTGAAAGAATTGAGATACTCGAAAGATGTTTGCAAGTATGTAGCAACAGTGTTTCCACAGCGACGTGTCTGTCGAACCCGAAAGACTAACGGCAAGGAGCGTAGAGAAGAAGAAAGTGAGGTGGCTGTAGCCGACGGAACGAAGTCGTAGACGAAATTTTGATCAGGTTAGGGATATGGGGGTGGCAGGATGAATGTGGAAGATGAGAAGTGGCTGGGCTGCTGGGCTCGCCGATTGAATTGATTTGGGCTGGGGGCTCGTCCAGGTATCCCAGCCGGACATGGAACGTGCGGCAGTCGCTACCTACATCCACTAAATTATGACATTCCTGCACGGTGACCCCTGCCGCTTCCTTTTGATTACGGTGGGGTACTTATTCAGCCAGCTTAATTTGTGCGATACGGGAGGTACTCCGCACAGTGCAGAGGGGTGCAAGCAGCTACGACCTTTGATTATAGCAGGTGCACCTGTATCTACATACACTAGTGTAGACGCGTGTTGAACCACCCTGGTAACGCGTCGCAAACCACGATCCCACCGCGAATCGAATGGTGGGAGCCCTATCGATAGTGAAAACAGCCGGGCTAATTGGCCAATTTTCACAGCCAGCACATCGTCATTATCCACACAAGAAAACATTAGGTACTGACTGCAACTGTTGTACGACAACGCATGTCAACAAGAAGAGCCTTAGACACCAACGGCCCTCTGTCTTGGAGTGACACACATATACGCACAGAATATTAGAGATCCTGTGGATCTACGTCACTAATCAGAACCCCCCATTCACACCCGCGGCCGTGAATAGTTTGCGTTCATTGGCAACCTGACCGACCCTGGAAAGCTACCCCACCAGCCCGCCAATCGTGTATTGCGATTCTGCGACTCCCTGTTCCCTTCTATATTCCCTCTTACAAGAAACGGGAAAATACCTCCTTCCCTACCGAGTCAGCCATGTCCGACCACGAATCCGACCATGAGGACCTTTTCGCCTCGCTCTCAAGGAGCCACACCCCGAAAGAGCCACCGCCGCGGTCTACAACACCGTTGAACCCCCCTCCTACCAACCGCTACGATGATTCCGAGGAAGCCCGCGAGGCGAACCTCCGCCGAGAACTGGAAGGCGTCCGAAACATCAACGAGCTGATCGAGGGCGTCATCGGCACACTAGAACGAGCGAAGGGCAACATGCACGTACGTAGCCCTGAAACCCACCTAACCCATCTCCCGCCCGTCCATCCCTTCCCATCTCAATAGCCGTATGACATCACTCACTAACGAAAAACCCCCTTAGACCGTCTCCAACACGGTCAACAACGCGTCCACGCTGCTCAACACCTGGACGCGCATCCTCTCGCAGACCGAGCACAACCAGCGCCTGATCCTGAACCCCAATTGGAAGGGCGCGAGCCAAGACCTCGCCGACATAGAAGCCGAAGCCGTGCAAAAGCAGCGCGAGGCCGAGCGCCGCGCCGCGGAAGAAGAACGGCGGCGCGCGGAGGCGCGGCGCAAGCAGGAAGAAGAGGCGCGGCAGCGGGTGGCGGCGGCTGCGACGCGCAGTGCTTCTTCGACTGGTACGAGCAGAGGCACGAGAGGGACGAGAGGTGGTGGTTTGAGTAGGAGCGGAAGTGTGAGGGGCAGGACGACAGGTTCAGGAAGGGGAACGTATGGATCGACGAGTAGACCCGCGTCCGCTGCTGATACGAGCTCGACGAGCACTGCGAACGCTAGGGGGACTTCCGGGATTGGAAGAGGGTTCCTGAGAGGAAGATCCAGAGGTCCACGGGGTTATTAGATTGGGCATGGAGGACGCAGATTGAAGCCCACTGGTTAAGTATGGGCTTGATGATGCCATTGCCTATCTATACATGAATGATGAATAACATGACACGGAGGAAACCTCCTGAGATGTATCCCGCAAGCCGTTGAGCCCAATATCGTACACATGATATCCAAAAACGCTCGTGGTCCCCAGTCTCGAAACGCCTTAATCTATGTCCACCTATTTCTTCTTGAAGAAATCGCTCATCTTCTTCATGCCCGCTGTATTAACCTTCTTCAGATCCCTGACGCCCCTACTCTCGCCCGCTTTCTTCCTCTTATCCTCCTCGTCCTTCTTCCGCTTCTTCTCGTTGCGCTCAGCCAGCTCCTCGTCGTCCAGCACGCGCTTGCGGGAATAATCCGCCATACTCCTCGCCGCCGCGGCTTCTTGCCGCAATTTACTTATTTCCTCTAGGTAGGTGTCCAAGGGCGAGAAATCGACTGGCGGGGGCTTGGCTTCTTTTAGCTTGGTTTGGAGGAGTTTCGCTTGTGCGGGCGAGATGTAGCATGAGCAGATGAATGTGAAGGCTGTGCGCAGACGTTGTAGTCTGATGACTTCGGGCGAAGCGTGGAGCGTGGGTATGACTTCTGCGGTGGTAGTTATGGATTCCGCTGCCACGACTGAGGTGGCTGCTGTGGAAGCTTCTGAAGCGGAGCTTGTAGTTGTTTCCGTGGAAGAGACCGACTGGCTGTCAGCAGACTCGAGCTTAGGGGTCAACACCTCCGATGTGGGAGTGGAGGTTTCGGATTGCACTTGAGTTTGTGTTTGCAAGACAGATACAGTTGTATCCTCCCTCTTCACACCTAGGACTGGCGCCTCCAATGTCTTGGCCACGAACTTGTCTTCCATGCTCTTCGGCAAGGACTGCTCGCTCATCTTCCGCGCCTTACCCAGCACTTCAGCTAGGAGCTTATCCTCGCTAAAGCGAAACATGGTCTCGTCGCCAGCCTCTGCCGTGTCGCATATCGCGGCCATCCGCGACTCCAACAACGCCCGTACTTTACCCCATCGGAGAATCTCAGATAGATGCGGCGAAGCGTCGCGTATGGAGTCCAAATGGTCATCGCTAGATATGAACATCCGCTTTCCGTCCTTGGTACTTGCCGACTGTTCTGCAAAGGCGGGCAGGATCAGGAATATAGGATCAACGGGCGTCGCGACAAATAGGTCGGCGCCCTTGGTGATATAAGACCCGAGCTCAGTGCGGTCTTCGCTTGTCTTCTCCTCGACTTTCCCTGTGTCGCCATATTCTATCAACCAACTTCTAGGCATGGATTTGGGCGCCGCGATCCTAGTAAACTCGTATATGCCGGTCTCTGGACATACAAGGTACCTTGTCGGCTTTCCGTATCTCGGGTTTAGAAGGGAGACTATTCTGGCATCTTTGGTGGCTTTCGTAGGGAGGATGAAGAGTTTGGGGGGATTTAAGGATTCTGCAGGTAATGTATATTTCGACTTGCTATCGGAGGTGGTTGTCGATTTTGGATCTGATTTCGCGGCGGCTGATGCGCTCGCTTTTGATCTCGTAGTTCTCGCCATGCTGCAGAGTTGTTCTATAGGTATTCACCGGAGCATGAGATATCCAGTTCGAATCGGCCCAATTGGTATTCTACACCAGCAAGATGAAGCCCATCCGGTCTCTAGATCATTGAATTATATCCAATTGGCGTATGAGTGCAACTTGACGGTGTTTTGTTACATGTAGGGATTGAATGCTTGTAACTAAGTACCAAGACCCCTGCCGACGCGTTAATAGGAAACCGCGTCAAGCTAAAGGGGAAACGCGTCTCCACTTCACCAATCAAACGCCGTCGTCTGCACCCCGACATGTGCGACAGTCACTTATCGATACCCAATGTACCTCCTTTCATGTATTCAATATTCTTCAAGTTGTGACACTTGAGGCGCTCGTATTCGAGGTTCTGTGCAATCAACTCTTGCCAAGTCCTTGAAGGTCCAATCCCGACAAATGCGCTGATTTCTTACTGAATTAACGGCGAATAAACAAACTTACAGGAATTCTGTGTTATTGATATCATTGACCCCCAGGAAGCGGTAACATCGTGCGACCAACCACCGATCTACTTTCACCCTGTTCGTCCTGCTTCCATATTTGCCGCATGATATAATAATATCCCAGCAAGGCGCCGGATCCCTGCAGGTTTCGAGTGGAGGGGACGGCAAGCCTTGTCGAATAAACACACGGCGGATGGGGAAACGGGAACAACAGTCATGATGCCTGCTAGTATGTCCTCAATCTTACCCATCATGTCGCCGGCATCATTCTATCACCAAACCAAGTAACTCACCCAAAATGATAGGGTCAGGCGCAGCACCTGAGGCCCAATGGCCGCCGCGATCCCCTCATGATGTCCTCCTCAGCACTCCCAAGGGACGAGAACGATTGCGACGCATGGCCGAACGAGCATCGCCGTCGCCATCTCCAACCAAACGAAACCGACTGACGCCCGCATTGGCTGCTAGGTCGGGGAACTCCCAGCGCCATGATGCGGAAGAGGTGGAGATGGATCCGGATGAGGATGACGATGAGGATGAAGACGAGGAGATGCTGCAATTGAAGCTGCAGGCGATCCAGGCCAAACTCAAGTTGAAGAAATTGCAAAGCGCAAAGGCAAAGAAGGCGCAGGGGGAAAATACATCCCCAACGCGAACCAGATCTGCATCTATACCGGATATCCCAGTAGCCGGTCGAGCCCACTCGCGAGCGGATTCACTATATTCAAGACCGACAGTGCGGCCACAGTCACAAACAGAGGTGCAAGTTCCGGCATCTCCAGTTAGGAGAGCGCAGACAGCGCAGGGTGATAACTCCCCTAGTAGGGTACGACTAGGTATTGACAAGGGGATCAAGGCGAAGGATATATCGTTGAAGAGGGCACCAAGTATCAAGAAGCCCGCGGAAAACCAGAATGGCGCACAAGGAGGCTACCTTCGAAGAGCGCATACGCCGGCTCTTAGCACGTCTGAGCAATCGACTAAGCAGGAGAGGCCTATGACCTTCAGCGAGAGATTGGTCGCGGCCAGATCAGAGGAGATAAGCCGACAGCAGAAACGGGAGAGGATAAAACAAGCACGGAGCAATGCATTCGAACTGGGCAGACAGGAGATGGAGCAGTACAAGAGCAACGCAAAGGACATACCCGACCTTCCCACGCAGCCAGAACAATACAGTCGCGAAGACGTCGTGGCCGGCGGCCAGCTCAAACGAAGTAATACCCCGAGTTTGAGACGACCAACCCAGGATGCAAATCGTTCTGGAAGTAGCCTAGAAGAAGAGACGGTTTCTCAAATAGAGACGTCTACTCGCCAAAAGAAACAGTCACCTTCAGAAGTGCCAGAGGAGGAAGCCTCAGCATTCGAACCATATTCCGCCATCCACCTCTCAAAACGTGTGATACCACACTCCGTGCTTACGAGAAACCTGGCAGGCAAGAAGACATACTTGATCAAAGATTTATTAAAACACGTCAAGGCGCCCGAATTCCAGCTCCCCGAAATCGAACAAGACATAGTCGTCTTCGGGATCTTAGCATCTAAATCCGACCCCCGTTCGCATAAGACTTCAAACAACAACCTAAAGGAAAAGACGCAGACGGACCCGACGAAAGGAAAGTACATGGTGCTTCAACTCGTGGATCTGCAGTGGGAGCTCGAGCTCTTCCTGTTTAACTCGGGTTTTGACCGGTATTGGAAGCTGACACCTGGCACACTCCTTGCCATATTAAATCCGACCATCATGCCTCCTCCCCCAGGCCGCACCGACACAGGGCGCTTCAGCCTCGTGATCAACAGCGGTCAGGACACCATACTGGAGATCGGCACGGCCCGGGACCTGGGGTTCTGCAAGAGCATCAAGAAGGACGGCGAGTACTGCAACAGCTGGGTGAACAAGAAACGCACCGAGTTCTGCGAGTTCCACATGAACCTGGGCCTCGCCAAGCACCGACAGGCACGACAAGACGTCAACGCCTTCAACACAGGTCTCGGGCCGAGGAAGGGCAAAGACGGGGATTGGAGGAGTAAATACAAGAGCTCGTACCGTCTCCACGACTGGGAGGGCAACGCCAACGACCCCAAGAAAAAGAGCAGGGGCAATTTTGATAGGGAGACTGGCAGCCAGTGGTTCATATCAAAACCGAGCGCGGCGACTATGCTCGACAACGAGATCCTCGGCGGCCAGGTCGCGGACCGAGTCGAGAGGAGCGAGGCCCTGAAACGCAGACTCGCGACGGAGGAGAAGGAGCGCGAGCTCATGAAGAAGCTCGGCCAGCTAGGATCCGGCGCAGGCAAGGAGTACATGCACAAGAGCGGGACCGGTGCTAGAAGCAGCAGCGCCCTCGGCTCGACCTCGCACCCGCACTTCCCATCCGCCGCCGTCCCCGGATCAACACAAGACGGGGAGGAAAAGCAAGATCTCGACGCCAAGTCGCTCGGCCTCGTCCGCCCCAAGGGCCAGGAGCCTAAGATGCACCTGAGCCCGGTCAAGCGCAAGCGAAGCGTAAACTCGTCCATGTCTGCATCACGCTCTTCCTCCCACAACGGGACCGGCAACGGCAGCAGCAAGCCGGCATTGGGCTGGGGCGGCAACCTAAAGGATAAGCTGGCCCGCATGAAGGAAGGCGAGAGACTACGGCCGCCGAACACGGACGCCAGCGGGAACAGCAGCACCGTGGGCGCCGGGGCGGGCGCGGCCTACGATACCACTACTACTACCACTAGCAGCAGCAGCGTCCGCGGCAGCTCCCGGTCCCCGGCGCGCAAGAAGACGCGGTTCGTGACGCCGAAGGGGATCCGCGAGGCGGGCAGGGAGAGCCTGGGGAACGAGCTGGGTCTGGGCCCGGGGGTTGGTGCTGGTGCTGGTGCCGGTGCTGGCCATGACCATACTCGCGGTGCTGGTCGTTCCACGCCGGGTCTTAGCGATAGGGAGAAGTATCGGAAAGCGCGGATGGTTGTCCTGGACGATGAGGATGATGAGGACGAGTTGGAGATCCTTCGGTAGTTGGACAGCCGGTTACTGGTAACGAGAGCTGCCGTGGGCGTAGTGACGTTGGCTTTTCTGGGAGGGGGAGAGGGACGAACTGAGTACAAGGGTTTGGGAGGGATGGAAAACAGAGTGAAGAGATGGCGAACCCGTGAGGTCAGAAAGAAAACTGAATATTGTTGTTCCCTTCCCTTCTACCCTGTACAATCCAATTGCGATTGTAGGGCATGGCGTGGCGTAGCAGGGGTGTTGTCGACGGAACCGAACCAAGATTGGTGTCTTGTCTTGTCTGCCAAAGGGCGAATTTGGGCGTGGCGTGTAGGTATGGATAATGGATAGGAGTAGGGTATCAAGGGTAGGAATGGACGGGACGGGATAGCTAGCCTAGCCTAGCCCCTTTGGCTTAGGATGGGCCGAATTGAATCATTTGGTATTTTAGGGACCCATGCTTTTCATCCAGGAGTGGTCAACTGAGTTGGATTACTCGTGTCCTGTCAGGTCAGTGTCTGTTATGTGTGGACTTTTATCTCCTTCTTCCATTTCGGTCTATTCGACCGTATAGTACCTACCTACCTGGGTACGTACGAGTCGATCAAGACCAAGGTCACTGGATGCGTAGTTGTTCGACTTTGTCCCAGTGGGCATGGATCCATCGGATTTTCTTCTCATCATCAAGGTGAATAGGTATTAATATCACTATACCATGACTAGAAGCATTACGAAAACAGTCATGAGCATATCAAACTACCGTCCTAATGGAATAGGAGCCCATGTACCTAGATAGGTTCACACGAAAGAAGCTTATTCCAACCATTGATTTCTACTACCTAACCTACATAGTTAAAATATGTATACTTCCAAGCCGCCAAACTCAGGTTATATATCCCAAAGATCCAAGGCAGGCCAGACAGACCAAAACCTGCTCATGATGTAGTCTAGTCTCACAAATCAAACCTACAAGATTCGTCGATCATCAAGTTAAGTTGAAGAGAAGCAGCTTCTCCTGTTCTTCGATCGGAAAACGAATGGAACGATACGGAGCCAGAAGCAAGAAAAGAAGGACAAAATGACTATGTCGGCGACATCCGAGAAGATGTGCCACGATCTACACGGTTTGCTATGAAGGTCTTCGCATGTGTTTGTTTCTTCTTTCGATCGCATTTTTCACGGTTCGGTTCGTCTTGCAAACTTGTCGTATCCCTCATCTCCCAATCCCACTTCGAAACCACCCCCCTTAACCGAAAAGGAAACGTGGAATGAACTGGAAAAGAAAAACGACGGACTCGCACACTCCCTTGTTGACAAAAAGTAGTAGTCATATCATCACTCTTTTACCTCATCCTTGGTCTCTTCGACCTCCTGTACTTGGTCTCCTGAAGGTTTCTTCTCGATAGTCTCTTCTAATATGCCCTCGCCGGCCGTATTGGTAGCTAGAGTTTTAGTCTCTTCAGCTGGTCTGGATTCGCTCGTCGTTTCGCTCGGCTTGGATTCAGCTGGCCTGTTTTCTGACTTGCTTTCCGACGTAGTCTCTGACTTGTCTTCCGATTTAGTCTCGGTCTTGTCCTGGTCTGACGGCGCTTGGGGCTGAGCCTCCTTGGGCTCTTCATTTGCCGCTTCGGTTACTGCACTAGACTTGACTTCGGCCTCTGGCTGACCCTCTGGTACAGAGTCGTCTACTACCATGGTACCCTCCTCATCTATACTGAATAGGGTACGAGTCATGGAGAAGCTCAAGACGGGCTTGCCATTAGTTACTACTGGCGGGGGTCCGGATTCCGCACCACTCGGACTCCTACTTGTAGCCTTGGTGGGAGCTCGTCGTTGGGGACCTCGTGCGCGACCTTTCCTAGCGTCAGACAATGGGGCCTTCTCCTTTTCTTCCGCGGGCTCTTGGGTGGTGGACTCTTCCTTTTTGGGCGCTTGGGGGCCTAATCTGAGACGATTATTAAGGTCTGACAGGAATCCCGCTTGCAAGGCAGCAATCTTTCCTCCAGCTGGTCTTGCAGGCACCGCAGGCTTTGGCTTCGCTGCCGGTTCAGGTCCCTTAGATTCCGTGGACGGTTTAGAAGGGCGAACGGGAATCTGAGGCTTTGGGCGGTCTGGAATAACAGGCTTGGAATCATCACCGGATCCTTGCTTCTTGGGGCGTGCAGGAACGGAGGGTTTCTGGGGAGTTTGCTCTGCGGGTTTCGCTTCCTCGTCTGCCTGTGGCTCCTCGACAGTCTCCGGAGTGGAAACAGTGGCTGTGTACTGTAGAGAATCAGGTGTGTCTTCCCAAACATCTCGACTCGGGAACCTATTAGCTATATTAGGCCGGCTGTGGATCTCCTTGGCTAGATGCGGCTTGTGCCCAACCCAAGACGGGGGCTTTTGTTGACGATACAAGAAACTGTCCGGAGTAACAGCCTCCTTTTCGGCGAGCTCCTCTTGTCTCCGTGCAAAGGCTTGTGCCGGGGTTTCGCCATCTCGTGGAGGGACGTCCAAGGCCGCAGCTTGTTCCTTCTGACGAGCTTCTAGAAGCTCCGGGGTCGAGACTTCAGCGGTAGAATGCACGCTATTAGGGGCATCCTCCCAGATATCTCGACTTGGGAATCTTTGGCGATACTCCTTCAGCTTCTCGGCTTGTGTCAAAGGTCTCTTACCACTCTTCTCGTCTTCTGGGAACAAAGGCTCGTATTCTTCGACATCTTCCAGTGGAGTGGAATGCATCTCAGCTGGCGGAGGACTGTATATACTTGCGGGCCTACTCGTAGGGCGACTCCTGGGCTCCTCCATTTCATATACACTGCCATGGCGTTCCGGGGGAGGTTCCACAGCCGGGTGTTGTTGGTAGGGGGATGGATCCTTGGCCACCTCGTCAGGCGCTAAGATAGGATACTCATGGACTTCTTCGGCGCCCTCTCCCACAACAGCCTTCTCGTCACCGAACTTGGCAACCCCCTTACGCTCATCTGCTTCATCTACGTGAATTACCTCGTCATCGTTATTGGTATCAGCTTGGTCAACTGATACTTGAGCGGCGTCGTGCTTGGGGGCGGTGGACGGTGGACGAGGAGACGAGATACGAGACGTATACTCCTCGGCAGCTCGATAACCGACTTGTTCACTAGGAGTCCCAATGTACTCGGCTGAGGTACCTATAATAATTGGTTAGAAACACTCCAAAGTTTTTCGGCAGTTTGCGTTACCAGTACCAGCGCCGCGGCTGGCCGTTTCTCGAACAATCTTGTTGAGATCCTCGCTGCTCAGCGAATAGTCGTGTACACGATCATGAAGATGGTTGTAGCGTTCCTTCTGTAAAACGTCGGGATGCTTCTCATAGTATGCCTTTTCAAGCTTGTCGGTCGATCCAAGTCCGTGCCCATGGAGACCATAGACGTCAGATGGAATATCACCAAACCCCCCTCGAGAGCTATTTTTTCTAGTGTGGTGTCGAGCGGATCTTGTTCCATCAGTGCTCGTGGTTCTTGGGGCCGGGGCAGGTGAAGGCGCCTGGACGTCACCGGCATTGGCTAACATGGGAACGCGTTGTCCGATCTCGGGAATTCCAATTTCGTCCTCGGTAAAAATCTCGCTCTGGTGGGAAAGCTGGCTAGTGGTGCTTGCTTTCTTCTTCAAGCTACGGCCTGAGTAACCTGGCTCGTCGATGGAAGGGCGCCCAATACCAAAAGTGGCCGCCCTGTCGGAATCGGTACGAGTGACTTGAGCGACTCGCTGCTTGGCGCTCTGAGCGGGCATTGTTGGCTTCGGTGCATAGAGTTTGACGTCCTCGCCGATGGTACGAGTCTGCTCGGGTGCAGTAGATGACCGACGGCTCGTCTCCGGAGACGAGCTCAATTCCTCGAGTGCTACAGCATATTCTCGGCCTTCCTCGCCCACGCCAGGCATTTCAACGCTCATTGGGCGCTCCAGCTCCTCGCCAAGATGGGTCTGGCTGTTTCGAGCAGCACGGGGGCCTTTTTGACCGAAGGGGCTCTCGTTCAAGGGCGAGGGAGCAAACCGGTCCGGATTCGGAGAGACGGAACGATTAAAACGACGATTGACAGGGCGCGGGGGGATCGTGGGCGCGGATGTGTTATCGTCTTTTTCTTGACTCCTTGTAGGACGAGGAGGGATGGCCGGAGTAGACTGCATGGTGGCGGCAGACATGTCGAACAAAGCAAACAAGTTTGCAGTTATTGTTAGCTCGAAAACTCGAAACAATCACAATTGGTATGCGGCCGGTAACAATATGACCTAGAAGATTCAATTAAGAGTTAGCAAAGAGAAAAGGTCAAGTGACAGAGATTCGGCTATAAATGACCGGGGAAAAATGAATGTAGGAGAGTTGATGTATGTGAACTGTATGTATGCTCCTGATGTGTGACAATATCGACCGGGCTCAGTTCCATGTAATAGCCAGCAATGAGAAGCTTGAGCACCCACACCCACGTAGCCTCTTGTGGAACCAAAAGTTGTAAGATGGTAGTTATACGTACCGCATAAATGCCAATGAGCTTTGGAAGAGGATTGCACAGGTCTAGCAAGCTATGTAAGAACACAAGAGACTTATGGACTGGAATGAGTTGGTCTGTGGATTTTGCTCCGGTGGATCGTGGATCGTGGATCGCGGATCGTCGTTATCAGATACACTAGACCTGACCAAGTTTTACGTTCGTCTAATTGTACACCCGTTAGATCTAGGGCCCGGTCATATCATGCGGTGAAGAGATAAAAGATACTGTGAAGATAGGATGCTAGGGTGATAAGCTAGGTAAGAGTAGCGGGACGGTCTTGATAGGAGTGTGATGTGGTTATTAGGCAATGGAAACGGACTCGGCAATGCAGCCACGTTCTCCCTGTTAGAGTGCCATTGGAATGTAGGTCTGAAGTTTCCCGTCTAGTCTTCTCTAACGAGAAAACTGGAGGAACAAGTCTAAATGTGTTGTGTAGTTACACGACCCCTTGCTTGGGAGGGAACTGGTCGGCAAGATAAATATATGCTCGATCCAGGGCTGAAAAGGGAAACGAAGCGGGAGCCAAAAGGGTCCAACAAAGGGAAAAGGGCCGTGAGGTAGGGGAAAGTTCGACGATGGAGGGGTTCTCGGTTTCTCCAAAAGCTTCTGTGTGCCGGGCCACTTACACGTTCGTGGGTTGATTGGTTGGCAGGCAATGTATGTCAGACTCGGACAGGTCAGCCACCTTTTGCTGGATCTCGATTGGTGATGATGCCGGTAGTGTTGCTGTCGGTTGTTCCTGGTCGTAGGTGACCTCTCTCTTATTCCATAAGAGTTTTAAAGAGGAGGGAAATAGAATCCAGAATAGTTTTTTGATGGTTAGAATCTCTGGGTCGATGAGCGGTGATGTAAACGTCGGTCCGGTTTAGCCGTAATGGAAAATTGTAATAAGTGGTTACAATTGCGCAAGCACTGCAGCTATTAGATTCTCGTAAACAAAGGGGGTTCTCCTGTGGAGTATGTTACGAGGAATCGTGTCGTATTGTATTGTATGGTATCGTGGTTCTTTTTCCCAGTAAAAGGTGATGGGGTCTCAACTCTGTGACTAAAAGTCACGATGATGAAACCGAGAGGGACCCGGGTGACTTAAGTACCTGGCCACCCTCGAATTCGTCGTCTATGCAGCCAGTGGACAGGATTCCGTTTTGCAGCACAGTACCTGAAGCCATTTCTGGCGATGTCATGGAACACATATGTAAATCTTGGTTTCCATTAGCTACCAATGACCTCTTCATGGGACAAGGATGTTCAGGTTGTTCTGCATTCGAAAGACCGGTTCTCCATGGACGCCTATCTCAGGTACCCCGCATGTACTACGTCGGCCTTCAAGTCACAAGCTCGTCTCGGCAGCCACGAATCCAGAGTGAGGGGTACGTTTGGGGTACACTCATCGCGAGTGCCTTCCATCTGCTGGGCGACTCCTGACCGCCTTGCAAGAGTCAAATTCAGCCAATCACAAATGTTCAATATGTCAATAGCGCTGAAGCCCTTCAGCGGGCCCGGCGGGGGAGGTACCGCCCCTCAGCGTATTCTCTTTTAGCGGTCTCCATCGACGCAAGCATCTACATATACTAGACGGGGTTCCATGCAAGTGATACCGGTAAAAGAGACGGGATCGACCAGAATAAAACGGAGATGATCCAAAACTTGGACGATTCGCATCTTGTAGTCCTAACAAACTCTAAGCAATGATAAGGTATCAACGCTTTCCAGTGAACTATATGTTTTAAATGCAGATACTACTCTGGATCGTCAAGGCTTCAAGCTTCACTGTCCCGTGTAGAGACAAGCCGGGTGAATCTTGCTCGGTGTAAAATGTGGATGGGATATCTGCATATGTAGTATCATAGGTATAATACCGTAAAGTGGAACACTAGGTACATCAACATGTAGAAAGCCACGAGCATCTAGTGTACTCCGGCAGGGTCATCGTGAGCCTCATCAAATCCACTTCAGCTCCCAAGCCATTCCGTAAACCGTATTAGCCCTCAAAACGGACAGTCATCTGATGATGTGGTAGGGTACATGGTGCGTCAGAGTTTTTACGGTGAATGGAGCCGGCAAAGCCATAGCCATACATGGCATAGTCGCGTTGAAGAGACTTCAGGCCCAACTTACATCGAGTACTGTACCTAGGTATGAGGTATGTACGTATATGTAGCATATAGAGCACGCACTCCATGGTTATACCCGCAAGCGTAGAACGGACAGTGGGCTTAGGTCCCTGATCTACTCCAGTATTTGTAACCTGTTGAGCAACATTTAACTCCAGTCCTCTCTTCCTTGGTCTGGCCAGTATTTCATATATGGGGCACCACGTCAATCAAAGAATCAAAAAGGAGAAAATGTGCGTTCTAAAACCGCAGGCCACAAACCCCCGATTCTCCAAGCGCAGCAGGCCAAGCGGGTGCATCGTCGTGGTCACACCTCCATTCCCCCCCGCTTCGTGGACCTCAAGTGCATGCATTATGTAAAGCCCCAACGAACGGCAACCCTTCCCGCACATCCTACATATTCCAAACTGATATATGTCAAGGTACGTATGGATGAGGCCTCTCATCAATAGAAGGCATCGTGAAAAAACAACTATTACTGTTACCTCGTGATAAGGGGAATTATACAAGCACTTGCGGTGGTAGCAATGACGGCATACGGCATATTTCCCCACGGTCTTGGCCTTCCCTTACGTACGAAAAAGGGAACTTCGAAGAGCGTGTACCTACCTAAGGTAGTATCCCGTTATTGATCCCGTCAGAAGAGACCTTCAGAGCAAGCTCCGTTTTTCGATCTAAACTCAAATAGAATCTGTTTAAACCTTCTCGACTTCCAGAGTTCCCGAAAGGGACCTAAAAGCCTAAGCAAGAGTACGGAAGCTTGGGATTGAGTTCAGCAAGTAGGCACTCAACATATGTACTTGGGCAGACGTGGAATTGTCAGTTAAAGCTCCTTTTTCCTTTTTAGTCCGTGGAACTGGAACTGGAATGAGATCCGGTAAGCCAGTTTATGAAGATTATAGATGTTCTCAGATCGACTTTTGAATACATTCGTACGTACTCTCCATACGTAGATCGTATACGGAAAATTGAACGGTGGGGTTATGTGGAGGGGTTCACCCTGGTAGAAAATACCATGACGCTTTAGATATTCTTTTTCTGAGAGTCGTTGATCACCCGCCGTAGAATGACGAAAGACTGAGCAGCGCTCTAATACTGAAGTCCTCAGGCTATTTGGATCTCTGATATCTCCCAGTCTGTGGCGTGATGGCGGCCACTGATGGGAGATAGCTAGTCAGGGGTTATTATCGATTAGGGATGCAGGCAACTAATATTGTGACGGTCAGTTCACTCATGTTGATATGTAACTGTGGCAGTGTGGGTAGTCAGGAGCCAAGTATTCGAAGATAAGTTGAATATCACAGCAACGACAGGATCTTCAAGGATGTCCGTTCAAAACGCCAGCACCAGACTGGGTATCTCTTCCATTCTGGATGCAGTAATGGTTCAGGAAAGCAAGAACATTCCGCAGCCTCTTGCTCGCATCGTATTCCGTTACGCCGTTCCTGAACAAGCAAAACAATGTAAACCCTCCATTGTCCCTCCGCATAGGAGAAAGAGACCAAAAATCACGCATACCCCTTCCACATACACAAGACTCAACTCCTTTTGGGCACTCTAATGCTCGTCAATCGCGTCGACTACAATCTTCCCCAATCAACAATTCCTTGCAGGCAAGAGGAACACGTATTCTCCTCGGGTCTTCTAGTTCGTCGACCCATTCCATCATGAGTTGATCACACGATCATCTGCGCAACACCTGCGCCGCCCAATGTCTTGCTTCCGACGAAGGCCTGGCCCTTGATACCAGCAAGGGCATAGCAAAGGGCTGTGAAAGTCAGGACGACGGCAGCAGCGATCAAGCTGCTGACAGCGACTGAAAGGCTGACCCATTGAATGACGGCCATGACGGCGTAGGCGGCCGCGCGCATGTAGTTGGTAGACACTCTGCGGATCGCGGCATCGAACGCAGCCGAGGTGGGGCAGATTCGGAGCAGGAGTGGCACTTCGACGAAGAGGATGATGAAACAGGATACGCTGTGAGGAGTATCGTTTAGCTTTCTCGCTTCCTTTCCATATAGCTCCTAGGGGGGCACAATAACTTACAGAGCAAGGATAGCGAAGATGACAAGGAGAACATGGCCAAAGAGGTTAAACAGGTTCGCAATACCTAGCGCAAAGCATAGGATCATCGCCAGAATTCCGAGCCTATCCGGGTAGATATATTAGCCATCATATTCAAAAACCGACAGGGCATATTTAATATGGGATGTTTTTCGTCGAAACTAGATCAAGTAGTGACTGTATTCCTAGTCTCCCAACTTCCAGAGCAAAAGCGAGGGGCAGCGGATTGATGGAGCTCGCATGATTGCGCTTTGTCGCATAAGTTGGTGAAGTCACCGTGTCGCGAAGGGCAGCGAGTGGGTGTAGTCTGGAGCCTTACCATTGTCCGTAGATACCTATTTTACAGTAGTCAGCCTCTTACTCAAGCTAAGAAGGCTATCTCAACCTGATGGATAACTGATGGATGACTTACTGAAGTTCCTCGTCGCAAATTCGTCCTTGAGCGACATCGTGAGAGTTTCTGGCAACCAGCGATAAGAATTGTCGTCGGTGTTGAGACAAACGGCTGACTGCCTCAGCAGATCGAAGTGCTGACGACGACTGGATAAATCGGGACAGACGGGTTTGCGATTTGACGGCCAACGCCCTGTAGAATGCTGGTAAATCGGCTGCGTTTATCGATCGTACAATCGTAATGGTACTTCGTGGTAGAACTCGTCGTTAGGACTTGAAGTTTTATGTTCCTATATGGTAGAGCGGGAGAGAGGTCTGCTGTTAACAAAGGTTGTTGTTTGATGTGAAATGCTTTGGAGAGGTTGAACTTGTTGATGGCTGACTGTGTACGACTTCGTATTGTACAGATGTACAGGACTACGGACTACCTACACCAGAGCCAATTGGGAGCTTGAGTGGATCAAACAGTTTCGCTAACCAATGGACCCTGACGCCTGGTGTGTTAGGTATTCGCGTGGCAGCTTCCGGTAACGAACAAAAGCAGGCTCGCGAGCGGCTGCTGCGGCGCAACCAGCCTTACGTAACCTGACAACGTGGGTCCCCCGCAAGCCACAATGGTAACGTCACCCCTTTAAGCCAATAAGAGGCTGAGTCAAGTAGGCACCAGCTACCGTATATCCGCCTCGTTACTCACTCACAGGCGACACACCTAAGTTACGAGTTGTGATTTAGGTAGTCATGAATGTTTTATTACACTATTGACCTTGAACATATATTCATGTATGCTTTGTGAAATCTCTCAACTGATGAAAGGACAGGGATCGTCCGTGATGCGAGTATGGCTTGAGAATATCTGCCGTGCCATACTTTCTACATCAGCATGGGTAGCCGCCATCTCGAAGGGATTTCACGCACATATACTACCAAACCAAGGCACCTGTTCTCCGACACACTCAGCCCGTACTCAAGTGAAGAGTAGGCAGGATTTGATAGATGCCTGAGAAAAGAGCCGGGTCTCTTCCATTCGTTAGGGCGGGCATCCAAGGTGCTTTGAAGCTATGTCTTGAAGAGTTATCTACCTACGTACGCCTTGTCTTGAGTACTTTAGGCAGCCTTCAATATCCTCTTTATCCACACAATATCTCTTAGTATAGTCAATCCGAATGTCCTTGCACTATATCTAGTATATCGCTCATCGCTTGTCTCTGACAGAAGCCCGCCATAAAGTCGCTTGCGACTCAGATTGAGTAACAACAAAAACTAGAACAGACGAGTGAATGACTACCTAGATTCCAAAAAAAGATATAAGAGTATTGAACACTTAACTTCCTCAGTACCAGGAAATAATGAGGCTATGGGTGATTCATATCTAATATATCACAGTTAAGACCATCATTCCGAGGTCAAGTTTCTTGAAAGTATCCAGGATGATGAATATACTTAACCAATCCCTATGTCCCTTGAGTGTGTTTGGTCTACCATGCTCTGTGAGGAATATTATTGCTACTATTGGTTTATTAGAGTCGCTATTTCATACATTTCTTGTGTCTCTGCTATCATTTACTCGGTATTTCATACATCGCGTATCGACAATGACCATTCAAACTCCTAAGATGGACTGGCAGTAGCCGCGCTAACAATAGCTATCTATTCAGGTGCACCCATCAAAAAGACGAAGTAAGGGGTACACCCGAGTATGCAATTATGCAAAATATATGCGGCAATCGAAAGATCACCAAGGAAGCTGTTAGACGATAAACGGCAAACTTCCTGAAGCTTCACCAAATCCAACCAATTGCGGGGGACCCTTGCACCCCGGACCAAATGTCACGTTATGATGAACAGATCAGAAAATCACACCCTGGACTGTATTTATTTATGGAATTGGAATCGACGTTGGATGGGCAAATTTTGTAATTTTCGACCTCGCGCAATAAAGGAGACTTTTCGGCGAACTGAGTTAACTGGTAGTGCCGGATTCTCGGCGAACCTTAGCAGCTACTGTATAATCTGTAAGTTGCGATTATTTCCCTGCTGTTGCACAACTACTTAGTATATAAGATTGCGTTGTGGCAAACAGCTTCCCGAACTCTATTGTGGCGTGGTTTTCTGAGGAATTTGAGAAGGCGAGTTCAGTCTCGGTCCAATGGTAGAGACGGAAAGGGCGTACGAGCCCCCTTCGAGGCTCAGCTTTGCCTGCCCGTTATTTGAATTTTCACGCCTTGAAGCACCGCGGATGACACAACGGAACTAACTTAACTAATAGATAATCATCATACCTACGGCATTTCCACGACAAGGGTGACCATGAGTTTATAGCCCCGGAGAAACTCATGAGAGTTCAGACTCAAGGATAAACAAACCAAGCAAGCGGAACAGTTGAAAGTTCCCGTCAAAGACAATGGCATTCGGCGACCTGGCCTCGGCCCCGGAATGGTGGCCCTTCTCCGCCAGCGCCACAGCCATCATCGGCATACTCACGCTCTACTTCATCGCGTACCAGCTCTCCGCGCGCAAAGTCGATCCGCGCGAGCCTCCCGTCATCGCGCCCGCCATCCCCATCGTCGGGCACGTCCTGGGCATGGCGCTGTTTGGGGGCCGCTACATCAAGAACCTAGGCCTCCGCAACCGCAACCTGCCCATCTTCACTCTACCCGTGCCTGGTTCGCGCATCTACATCGTCGCGGACCCGTCGCTGGCCGCGGCCGTGCAGCGCGCCTCCAGAGTCCTGTCTTTCACGCCCATCGTCCCTGACGTCACGGAGCGGGTACTCGGGCTCGACGCGGCATCCATGGAGATCACGCGCAAGAATTTGGAACCGGGGCCCGGCGGCGAGCGCGGGTTTCTCGCTGATATCCAGGATATGGTGTACCAATGGCTCGGCCCCGGTGACTACCTGAGCGAGCTCAGCCTAGACGCGGCGACGGAGATGCGCGACGAGATCGCAGCCCAGGCCGTCTCGAACACAAAACCTATAGATCTGCTCTCCTGGGTACGCCACCTGGTCACCGTATCGACAGCAAAGTACCTCTACGGCCCCCAGAACCCCATCGCGGTTGACCCGTCTCTCGAGGGCGCATTCTGGGACTTTGACCACGGCCTGGGCTCGCTACTCATGAACGTGTTCCCGTCCGTGACCGCGAAGAAGGCGTACCAGGGCCGGGAGAAGCTGTCCGCGGCGCTGTACACGTACCTCTCGCAGAACCTGCACAAGACGGGCTCGAAAATCGTGCAGAAGCGCGTGGACATCGCGCTGGAGTACGGGTGGACCCTGCCAGCCATCGCGCGCGAAGAGCTCTCTTTCTTGTTCGCTGGGATCGTGAATGCGACTACGTCGACGTTTTGGATCCTGCTGCAGCTGTACGCGGACCCAACGCTTTTAGCTACCGTGCGTAAGGAAGTTGAAGCTGTCCTGGAGAGACCGGGTTCAGAGAATGGAAAGGCAAAACTGCGAATTGCCGACCTCAGGGACAACTGCCCCGTGCTCGTGGCCGTGTACCGCGAGTGCTTGCGCCTGGGCTCCGATACATACTCCACCCGGCTTGTCAAGGAAGACTACCTGCTCGCGAACCAGTACTTCCTAAAGAAGAACGCCGTGGTACAGATCGCAGGCGGCGTCATCCACGCCGATAGCCGCATCTGGGGCGACGACGTCGAGCAGTTCAACCCCAAGCGCTTCCTGGACAGGCAAGAAGGCAGCGCAGGGGGCAAGGCAAAGCAGAACAACGCGTTCCATCCAGCGGCCTTCCGCGCCTTCGGGGGCGGCAAGACGTTGTGTCCCGGACGCCACTTCGCCATGAACGAGATCCTGGCTTTTGTGGCCCTGGTCGTGCTGCAGTTCGACGTAAAACCCGCGCATGGGGACAAGATCGAGGTGCCCCGGAAAAACGACGGCGTTATGCCCGTGCATGTCCTGGAGCCCATACGCCCCGTCGAAGTTCTGATCTCGAGGCGCGAGGACGAGATCGCGCGGGACGCCCGGGATGTTGAGTTTGTTATCTGATGATGGGGGTAGCTGTCATCTCCAGAAGCTTGAGCTGGATTGTTTATACGGTGGCGACAGGTACATACATATATATGGGATTACGCCGGCAATGCTTCTTCGGGAGTGGTGCTGTGATGGGAAGGAATTAATAGGCAAGACATGTTCATACTTGACCCCTTTGCGGGCTTACTTTATATAGTACATATAGGTACTCAGTTATTATCAGAGGACAAGGACTCCATTCTCGTAGCCTGATTCGTTACGACAAGGTCAGCCAGCAACTCTTCGTGCAATGAATGCACCCAGAGTTAACAGTCGGTATTGAAGTGGAACGAAATAGCAAAAGGAGAGCTAGTTACCTTAGTTTAGCCAGGCAGGCAATCCGCTACGGAGTTCATGTGCAAGAATTGTCAAACGAGTTCAAAATGAAAAGGCGACAGTGAAAAGAAAAGAGTAAAAAAGAAAAAAAAAGATGCGGCCGCTGAAGGAATCGAACCCCCGGCGAATATCCCCCCCCAATTATTTGTGCTTTTCTACCTAAGTAGTTTTTTGATTGGTCGGCGTGTTTTTTTGTTTTTCGGCTCCTTTTTCTCGTCCCCTATATAGTCGGCGGAGGGGATATCCGCTGCACCAGCGCGGCCTTTGTTGACTTGTTGAAAACTGTACGGTCTATTCTGTATTATATGCCTAACTGCGTTGTGCCAATGGCAGGTGACGGGATGGTCTGAGCTGCCGTTGATGCCGAACTTTACCCCCTTTTCTACCGGCGCTGTTGCCCAGCGGCTCTATGGGGAGTGCTCTCCTGTTTGAACTGCCCTTATATTGGAAACCACGTCTATTTCTATGCCACGCCGTGAGACGGAACCACGCCCTCCTCTACATCAACGAACCGCGCGCGTATCTTGTCTCTTATACGGCCCACTCTGCTCTGTCTCTTGCAACCACTCGTCCAACCGGTGTCTTTTACGCCACTCCTCCATCCCAGGCCGACCCCGATCGATTTCCTTGAAGTCCCGGAAGACCTGGCGATGCATGACGGGTACGCGCTGGCTGTGCGCCACGTTCTCCACCACGAACCCGGAACCAGTGTCGATGAAAGACGCACTCGTCGTCACCCTTGTGTACGCTGGGCCCTCAACATGCCGGTTCGCAGGCCACTCGCTGCTCTTGGGTGTGATCTCGACCAGATTTCCCGAGAGTCCAGCGAACACCGTCGGCGAATCCGCTGACGGCGACGCGAGAGAGTAGACGGGAGACCGCTGGTCAGACGATACACTCGGGAGCCACATGTTGAAATTCGGGCGGTAGAAGTCGTGCCGCGAGAGAGCATGCCAGCGGCACCTGCGGCCGGTCATGTAGTCGCACGTAGCCCTGTCATCCGGATACGAAGGCTCCGCTACGAGAGTCGGCGGTCTCGGGTTTGGGTACGGCTCATCGTTCCCGCAGGGGAGGGCTTCGGTGTGGTAGTAGCTCTTGGGCCATCGATAGTCGAACACCTTCAGCACCGGCGAGAACGCACTGCCACCTACAAAACGCTCGAGGCCGCGAGAAAGCAGGGCGTTTATTGGGGTTGACAGCTCAAAGTTATCCTGGAAGACCTTATCGACTGGGGATGGCGTGCGGAGGTCTTGAAGGCGGATCTTGCCGTCGTCCCACGTAGTAAGCACGGCGTTCCCGCTCCCACCGACGACCGAGCTTGTGTCTACAGGCAGAATTGCCCTGACAGTTCTCAACGTATGTCCGTTGGCAGTATGATCGACACCGCTCAGCCTTGGCGCGTAGGACACCTCGATGCCCGTCGGCCTGTACTTGAGGTACTGGAGTGCATTAAAACCCTTGTTCAGGCCAACGGCAAGGGTGTCCTCATTCACAAATTTGAGAGTCCGGACAAACTCGAAAGACCCCGGCCCCGATCCCTCGTCTTTCAGAGTCGAAGCTTCGTTGGCCCAGACATATGGAGGCTCCTCTGCTTCAGCACCATCCTTGGCGACTCCATTTTGGACGTTTTGCTGCTCCTTTCCTAGAGGATAGGTAAATATGCTCTGTTTAGTCGCCGCTGCGAGCACACCCTTTTTATAATTCACGTCCAGTGACTGAAATTCTGCCTGACGTGAAGTTTCGTTGCCTAGTTTGTCAGAGCTTCGAAAGTTCAAGAGGATCTTTCCGAAATCGCCAGCACCCATGGACAGGAGGTGTAGATGGCCACTGGCTCTTCCTACCAGCACTTGAGGGTCTTCTCCTTGACCGTAGCTGTATTGGCTATCCTTGAGAATAGACAAGCACGTGACATCATCTCTACCAGAGCTGTATCCTGTTGAAGTACCCGTGCTGCAGAGCCACTCATCAGTGGGAGCTTTAGAACCTCGAGTATGTCGCAACACAGCGAATATGTCTTCCCCGGCACCCCAGAATACGAGATCTTGGGCGTCATTGCCCCGGCGTTGGTGGTGAGCGTCGACTATGATATTACTAGGAATTGACTGGCCAAATCGGAAGCGGTTAGAATTCCGCCCTCGGTGCTTCGTTGGAGGCTTGAGGTTATCGACGACCAAGGCGTGCCTGTCCCAGTCCCGCGATTGCGAAGTCAGTGAGCGGGCACACTCCCTCCACTCATCTGCTGACGACACTTCGGAAAGTGTGAAGGTTTTGAAGCGTGAGGTGGCAAATATACGCCATCCTCTCTCGGAAACAAGGTGATATAGGCCCTTACAAGTCGCTGCCAGACTAGCAACACTCTTAGCAGTATCTAGGTAGGCGATGACGATATAGACAATGTCAGCGGGCAAGGTTGCGAGGCTTGGGGCATTATCGGATATGCTGAGAGATTCCATGTGACTTCGTAACTCAGGGGGCTCTGAGTGAGAATACGCCTCGATACGTTACGCTCTATATTTCAAGAGAAAGCTAGGTAGGTAGGTAGTTATAGGTTATACGGTATGTGGTTTCTCTATATGAAATGTGAAATGTTGTTCTATAAAGCGGTTGAGGTCGGATATTACTATGACGTAAGTCCGTGGCGACTCCCGTATTTTCTCATAAGTGACATCTCGCTTAAAACTCGTCGATACCTTCTAGATCTAATAGAATTCTTCGTGGTAGATGTAATAAATATAAATCGAGGAAACGAATTATTGCTTGTATAATTAGTATCAAGACGACGGAGAGAGTTGTAGTTGGCAAGTCCAAGGGAAAACATCGAGTGGACCAGGTTAGGAGTCACGTCAAACGGCAGCGGCCAATCCCGACTCTGTATTTTGTTAGTCACTGTACGACGCTTCACAAGAGTCATAACTTGATTCGAGCCAATTATACTATTCCGGCCTTGTATAGGTACCTACCTGTATATGCAAAATCATTATTCTGACTCAAGTCGCCTAAACTTTTCTGATTCTTTCCCCCTTAAGATACATGTGATTATTTCTCACTTCATTCCTCTCGGACGTGTGTGTAACTGTCGGCATCTGCCCCGCTTAAAGCTCCTTGCCTTCAGGGCTCACTATCCCAAGATTCTCACTTGATTCTTGATTCAGTGCGAATTAGATATTCATTTCCTGATCTTCATTGAGACATGATCTGAGTGAAACAGAAAATATTTGAAACGTGAAGTGGCAAGTCAAGAACTTTATTCCGGCTAAGTTCCCATACCTGTCTTATCAGGGCCAGATACATAGATAAAAACTTCGTATATTGCATTAAGCATTGCCGACTCGATTGTGGAGGGGCAACTTGGGTAACGTATCTCCTTTACAAACGCGATATGCCCCTTAAAGAGAACCGAGACCAACACTCGGAGTTCTAGGCGTAGGGATGTGTTGTACACATCATATTTCTCGAATATAATTCTGGATGGGATTTTGGTATCACCTAACCTAGATGACACGGGCCCGTGATCGGAGCATCTCTGAATAGCTACCCACCCTTACCCCTATTATCATGGCAACCTCCAATATCTCCGACTTCTATACACCAGCCGTATTCACTCTAGTCGCAATATTGGTATACAGATATATCCTATACCCAGCAATATTCTCGCCGCTCTCAAAAATCCCGAAAGCGCACTGGTCCTGCTCAATCTCGCCAGCATGGATCCTATGGGCCCGCTTCAAGAGCCGCGAGAACCGCACTCTGCACGCGGCTCACCAGCAACACGGGCCCATTGTGCGTGTAGGGCCTAACGAGCTGAGCGTCAACAGCATCGAGGCGGTAAAGACCATCTACCAAGGCGGCTTCGAGAAGCACGAGTGGTACTCGCTCTTCAATAACTACGGGTATATCTATTAACCTTCCATCACCCATCACCCATCTCCTCACCCTTCCTTACCATCCTAGTACATACCACCCCAGAAATAACACCAACACTAACCACGAAACCAGAGTCCCATGCACATTCTCCGCCCTACAGCAAAAGCACCACGCCATCAGAAAGCGCTGGGTCTCCCACGTCTACTCCAAATCCCACATAGCAACCTCGCCGGCCCTAGCCGCGCAGGCCCTCATCGTCCTCAACCGGCGCCTCCTCCCGCTCGTCCGCGCCTCCACGCGCGCCTCCCAGCAGCCGCACGGCCTGGACGTGCACTCGCTGTGGAGCGCCGCGGCCCTGGATCTCGTCTCGGCGTACTGCCTCGGCGCCTCGCGCGGCGCCGACCTGGTGCGCCGCCCCGCCCACCGCGAGCACTGGCTCGCGCTGTACGCCACGCGCAAGGGCCACGGCTTCTTCGCGCAGGAGCTGCCGCGGCTCTCGCGCGCCCTGCGGCTCGTCGGCGTCAGGCTCACGCCGTCCTGGGTCGACGCCGCGAACCGCGAGCTGGAGGCGTGGTGCAAGGAGCGCAGCGACGCGGCCATCCGGTTCCTCGAGAGGGAGCAGCGGGGCGAAGAGAAGTCCGCGCTGGACACGGCGGACGACCCGGTGGTCGTGCGCGCGCTGCTGGCGGGGATCGAGAAGGAGCTTGCGACGAATGGCGAGGCGTCGCTGGTCTACCCGACGGCGATCCGGCAGCGCGAGCTGTCTGTTGCGTCGGAGGTCTTCGATCACGTGCTCGCGGGGCACGAGACCACGGGCGTCGCGCTGACGTATCTCTCGTACCACCTCTCGCGGTCCCTCGACCTGCAGCGCGAGCTGCGCCGGGAGCTTCTGACGCTGAAACCCGACATGCGGCTCGATCGCGACGGCAAGGTGCGGCACCCGGGCTCGAAGCAGCTCGACAGCCTCCCGGTCCTCCATGCCGTCATCATGGAGAGCGTCCGACGGTATGCGCCCGCGGGCGGTCCAGAGCCGCGCGTCACGCCGCGCTCCTCGACGACTCGCCTCGGGCCCTACGAGGTCCCCGGCGGCGTGCGGGTCTCGGCGTCCGCGTACAATATCCACCGCGATGAGACTGCGTTCCCCGACCCGGAGAAGTGGGATCACACGCGATGGCTACAGCCACAGTGTTCTGGCGGAGCAGAAAGCCCGGACGGAGACGACGCAAAGAGCGACGTAAACCGGCACTTCTGGGGCTTTTCCAGCGGCGGGCGCATGTGCCTCGGGTCGAATTTTGCCATGCACGGTTCGTAGCCTTCTTTCCCTTTCACTTCCCCTAACCCGTAACCCACAGCTCCTCTGTGCCTAGAGGCCGGAATTCTCGCCTTTCACTATTTGCCTCTGCTAACTGAGTCGCCAACTTTTACAATACGCAGAAATGAAGCTCATCGTCGCCGCCATCTACTCCAACTACACGAGCCACATCGTCGACGACGAGGGGATCGAGCCGACCGACGCGTACACGGGACATCCGAAGAGCAACTCGTTGTACCTGCGCTTCGAGCGGGTCTTGGATGGATGAATCTTGGATATTTCATGCTTCTCGTATATATCTTATATAACGGCATTGTCATTCTACGTACATGCTTATATGACTACCTGATGTATAGGCGAATGAGCTGTTAGGTTAGGAGATTGTACGTAGGCACTGACTGTATATAAGGTAGCCAGCCTACTTAAAGGGAGTAAATACAAGTATTATTCCATCGTGGGAAAAGGAGATCGGGATAAGTGCCCTCATGTATAAATAATCCTGCCATATATAGTACGAGATATTGGAAAGTATATACCGTATTAGTCGCCGATCGAATACTTACCTAGGTATATAGTGGAGGATGTCTATAAAGATTCCTGGTGGTTCTTAAAACGGCATGAACCAATACTCATGCTGGGGAAACACTCCACGGGAATGCAGGTAACTAGCTGTCTGGAGAAGCGAGTCTTAGGGAGTGAATCATGGACGAAGCATGAACTTCAATACACTACTTAGATACCTACCTAGGTAGGTACTCATTCTAATTGATACTACAGGATTTAAAATCTATCGAAACATCCCAATCCTTAATATACGCCAACGTAGAATTTACATATCACAAGCGACGAGCACAGTGGACCACTGTTATCAATAAGTTTATGCTAGCTACTTATTATGCTACACGAATCATCAACCATCGGGTTGTCCCCCTTTCCTTCACCTATCTTCTTGTAGTAAGACCGAGGCCCGTAGGTGCCTGCCCAAAGGGAACTATCTAGTATAGGCACTGCATCCCTCACGAAAAGAGGGGACATCACTATTCCTGAGCGAAATTCTCACAATCCGATCCCATTCTTGCTATAAAGTCAACAGAAGTGTTTTAGCCTCTAGCTTGCCATCACGGTTGAATAGTGCGACCACGCGAGATCTCGGGAGTGTCTCAGGAGGGCATCTTCAGTCAAAGGAAGATGCAGGATGCGCTCATGTTCCATCTGAATTATGTTAGTATCACAACTAAGGATCCGAGGTTTGGGGAAACGACTTACCTCTCCTGCCTTCGCCATACCGGCCACCACCTTTGCTACTTCTGCTGCCATCTCCGTCAAGGCAGCATACTCGATGATGCCGGCTTCGGGTGTGTTGCCACGCATGGCTGGCAATCCTTCGAGTAGGCCATTAACTAGAATCGCGGGTGGCTGCTCGTTTCGTCGCTGGCAGCCCATTAGTTGAAGGAATGCCTTGTAGATTTCACCACCGACATTCCAATCAGGAACTTGTGAATGGTGACCTTCGAACTGTTGGAGTATGTCCGCTAGGGCATCGTAGTCCTGCTCGATGATGGTGACAGGAGCGACTTCTTTGATAAACGTGCGGTGGGCATCAGCCCACGACTCTGCACGAAGCAAGCACTGGACTTCAGCAGTCGAGTCTTTCTTAACACTTCGCATGAATAGTGCCTTCGCATGCCAGATCCATTGTTTCGGAATCATGAAGTCTTCAGTCAGTCTCTTAAAGCTGCCCGAGTCCTCGTTACCGATTAGGCCGGCATGCCTGCATAAGTGGTCTTGGATTGCTTTGGATCGCGCATCAGAATCGGTAAGATGCAGCAGGACGAATGTAGCCTCTAGCCAGCTACCCTCATTCGTCAATTGTGCTGCGAAAGAGACAGTAGCAGCATCAGCCTTTTCTGTGGCATTCTTTCCAAACGAGGCTCGTCCGGTAGATGTCAATGCTTGTCCTAACTGCCATGAGAGCCGGAAATCGAGGGGCGAGAGTTGTGAGTTTTCTGGTCGCAATACAGCCTCTAGATCAACCTGGTTGTCGGAGTATAGTCGCAGTAACCCCCAAAGCAAGTCTTCTCGCTTATCTTGGTCTGGATCGTCCCATATGCTCCTGATGCCATGCTCGATGAACCAGGTGGTAGGTGGAAGCTCTCGATCTTGTTCCACATCTTCCCTATACTTCTCCACCGCATCCGCAATGTTGTCCTCTGTAGATATGGCGTACCAAAGTCTCAGTCCGAAGGCCTGCTGCCAGTTGAGACCAAACCTCTTCGAGATAAGGAATGATTCGGTGCGATTCTCCAGTGCACCTTTAGTGCCCTCACAAGCGCAAACGTTGCCACTGAGCATTTCGTAAAGAGCGCGGATTGGTTGTGAGAATTCGGAGACGACATTCGCCTCCTGCCATTCCTTCAATTGTTCTCGAATATCCTTCTTGACGGCATCGTTGGTACCAATAAGAGAAATCAAAGTAGCTAAACGAAAGTTTTTGCCATCAAGTAGATGCTTGCAAGCCTCCGCAACTCGGTGGCCAGACAAAGAGGCCAGAGCTTTCTCCTCACTTGATCCTGCCATTGCAGCCGTCTTGCTGGTTTGGTCCTCTACCATGCGTTCCCAGAACCGAGATAGGTTCTCTCGGCGAAGCTTTTCCGGAGCGTTAGGGTCATTCTGAAGCTCCGCAGGGACCTTCATGCTATCAAACAGCACACTAGCAAGTTCCCAAACTAGCCTTTCGTGTTCTTCGGCTGAGTTCTTTGCATTACTCCCCGCAGAGAAATCTTTGATAGTCGTTCTGGGGCTCAGTCTAACTGTTGGGACACCGCCAGAAAGCTGGACCTGTGCTAGCTTCATGTGAGCATCAAGCGCTCTGGCTGACATCTAGTTTCATATTAGCAATTGTTTAACGTGCCTGCCTTGACGAACTTACCTCGTTTGTGAACTTAGCAATCCGAATATCCTGGGACTCTGAAACGATACCGCCCTTTAGCACGGTCATCAGCCCATTCTTCTCAGACATACGACCTGATCTTCCCAGTGCCGAATTACTTGGAGAGGCGGAGAAGACAAGTGTGCCATTTGGACCCCAGCTAGGCCGCATGGTATCGTGCCAAAGCCGCTCTTTCTCATCCATGTCACTTTCATCGAGGTGTTTAGTGACTCGTCGGTATGGCCACTTGATACCCTGAGGTCGCACCGACGCTTGGAGATTTTCGGCAGGTGCTCTGGCCTTCTCGAATAGCGAATTCATTAAATCAATGCTCGTCGCGAAGCCTCGACCTTCCGGCACAACGCGTTTCTTCGAAGGGGACGCTTCCCGAGAAGAGTCGTTTCCACGATGGTGATCGGCCTCATTGAGAGTCTTCAACAGCGCTCGATCTCGTTTCTGGGGACTGATCGTCTTGCTCAGCATATCCATCCAGTCGTCTCCAGACGAGACCTGGACTTTCATTGGCGTTGATGAACTTTTAATGGCGCGCATTCGAGCTCTCATGATACCGGCAGGGGTCTCTTGCACAGCATCAAATTGCGAACCATCAAACGAGTTATCCTCCTGCTCCGCGGCGAGATGTTGTCCGAGGGAAGCACTCGTATCTTCATGTGCCTCAGACATCGCATATTCATCGTCCGTCTCGTCTTGATCCATAGGGACGAGAGCATTGGACGCAGAACCCGCGGAGCGATTAGCTAAAAAAGACGGTCGAGATCCACTGGCCTCCGCCATCTCCGCCTCCTCGTTGACAAAAGGGTCATCGTCATAATCAAAAGCACCTGGAAGGGCACGGTGGCTTTGCTTGTCCTCAACGGCGCCGCTACCAGCAGAGTGGTCGTCTTCTGAGCCAGCGGATGAGGACGGTGTTCCGACCTTGGTCAACGTGTAAGCAGATGGGCCCTCAGAGGCTATTGGCTCAGTCTCCTCATCTTCATCCGAGTCATCGAGACCGTATGTGGTGAAATGCTCGACGGAGAAGGTCCATTCGCCGGTATCAGGATTGTAATTCTCGAACTTGGTGTCTTCGACTCGCTTCAGACGTTCGATGTGCTTATTGATCGAGATTGGCTTGCCCTTTTTGGAAGAACGAGGCCAAGAATTCTCCAGGTTGATCAGCGCAGGTACGTTCAAGCCCTTACCAACAGGTGGCTTTTTAGCAGGATTGGGGTAAACTGTGGCGGAACGAGGCTCCAGGATAACGATCTCGTGGAAGATTTTATCGATATCGACTGAAGTCAAGTCAACAGGCACCTTGAATTTGACGTAGCCAACATTTTGGCGCCCAACCGTAAAGTCAGTTACCTTCTGGCGCTGAACCCTGTTCATTTCTTGAATTTCCTCCTTGGTCGGGGACATCCAATAATCACCGGGCTCTCCGTCAGCTGCGGCTGTCGTCCCGTTGCGTGCTTGAGGGGAGGCAGATTCCTCCTCGTGGACGACGGCTAACTCGTTACCCTTCACTTGTTCCATTTCGGGCCCCGAACTCGACTTGGAACCATTGATTCCATTGGTGTTCTTCGGTCGAACGTAACCCAACTGTTCTGCGCTTGGGGTTGAAGTAGCAGAGCCATTTACAGCTTGCGCATCTTCACCGCCATCTACGTTGCTGGTATCAAAACTAACTCTCTTGGTCAGTTTACGAGAGCTGTTTGGGGTCTCCGGTACCGACTTCTCCTTCGTAGGAGTCGAGAATAAATCGCTGCGTAAATCCCTGTTAATCACGAGTTTCTTAACGCTGCCATAGGACCTCGGACCGGAGCTTGCAGAGAATGCGCCGGGGGCCAACAGACTATCCTCGATATTGAAGTTACGTCGGAGATTGCTAGTCGAGACGCTCTTGGCCAGGGAATTGCCGACACTTCGAGACAAACTGCCACCTAGCACACTTTGTGACAATGCACCGGGAGTGCTAGACACACTTGAAGGGCTGTTCGGAGTGCCATAAGTGCTGTAAGAGAAGCCGTACCCGCGCTTCTGCGGTGTCACGAATCGTGAAGCGGACGCCGGGTTGAGCTTGTAATAGGGCAGGATAGAAGGCCGCCTTGATTGCCTCTTATTTGTCGGGGTTGCAAGAGGACCGGGGTCAGCGACCTCGTTGGTGCCGAGGTTAGCAAATAGGGATCCATACGCCGACGGATCGTTGATGCTCGCGGTTAATGATGGTGTTGGCTGGTTGATTTGTGAGCTTCCGAATAGGGAACCTCCCATCGTGTTGTTCTGAGGTTGTTGTTGCGCGGCGGATGAACCAAAGAGTGATGAACCTTGTTGCTGGTTATTCTGGTTTCCGAAAAGACCACCACCGGTCGGCTGTGTAGTGCTTCCGAACAAAGAGGGTTTTTGTTGGTTCTGACCAAGAGAACCGAACAAGCTGGTAGATTGCTGAGGCTGTTGTTGATTCTGGTTAGTTTGACCCAACCCGCCAAACAACCCGCCTCCAGTAGTGGAAGTCTGAGGAGTGGTGCTAGTGTTGCCAAATAATCCACCGCCGGTACCAGTTGCAGGCTTGTTGCCGAAGAGGCCAACTCCACTTTGATTGTTGGACTGGCCGAAGGTATTATTTGTATTCGTCGAGCCGCCAAAGAGGCCGCCGCCAGTTGCGCCGGCGTTGGAGGCGCCTCCGAAAAGGCCCGTACCGGCCGGCTTCTGCTGATTATTTCCGAACAAAGACCCAGACGGTTGCTGGTTCTGGGCTCCGAAGCCCCCAGTGCCACCACCGAACACGCTACCGGTGTTCTGCTGGTTCGTATTACCAAATAGGCCACCACCCGTGTTTTGAGCGGCGTTGGTGTTACTACCGAATAGCCCACCACCACCGGTTCCAGTGTTAGCACCGCCAAAACCCCCGGTGCTGCCGCCAAAACCACTAGTAGTATTCGTGGCATTCGTGTTGCCAAAACTGAAGCCTGTTCCTGTCTTCTGCTGGTTGTTGGCATTCCCGAATAGGGAGCTTCCGGTATTGGCGCTCGTAGATCCGAATCCAGTACCTGTGTTTGCAGTGTTTCCAAAACCGGTGCCTCCGGCGGATCCAAATAGACCACCGGACTGCGCTGGTTGAGTTGTTGGAGTACTGCCAAACAAACCCCCAGTTGTTGCCGGCTTGTTGCCGAACAGTCCACCACCTCCAGACGTGTTGGACCCAAACCCGCCGGTGCTGGTGTTGGTCTGCCCAAATGCGCCAGATGACCCAGTGTTGCCAAACAATCCACCGCCGGTATTCGAGGTCGTGTTCGAGGCACCGAATGTATTTGATGCCTGGTTGTTCGAACCGAAACTACCGAAGCCCGAACCGACTCCGAAAGTTCCAGTGCCCGAAGTTCCTCCAAAGCGGCGCCCAGCTGCGTAGTCGGCAAGCCTTAGCTCTTCGGCAGACCATTTCTTGTAAGGATCCTGAAATAGGATATTTTGGAAGGAGTTTTGCGCAGCGCTGTTGACGCCCTCCTTCTCGACTATGGGCTGGAAATTGGTGACGGCCGCCGTGCCAGGAGGATCGCCGACTGGTCCTTGACTCAGGGCTGTGCTGGCAGGAGCGCTCGATGTACTACCGAATGCACCAAAGCCGGTCGTAGTGCCGGTGTTGCCGGTTGTGGTCCCACTCCCGAAAAGCCCACCGCCAGTCGTGCCTGTGTTCGACGTTCCAAAAGCTGGCTTATTGGCATTGCTTCCGAAGATAGAGGAGCCGCCGGTACCGCCACCAAAGGGAGTCGAGGTCGACGCGTTGTTAGTAGATCCAAAGCCACCGAAACCACTACCAGAGGTCGAAGTAGTCGAGCCACCGAACAAGCCACCACTCGTAGATGTACCACCGAATGCAGGCTTCTGGCCAAACGCTCCGGTGTTGCTCCCCGTGGATCCAAAGCCGCCTATAGAGAAGATATGTTAGTATATCGACTGAAGGTAGGTCGCAAGAGCAATGAAATGAGCTAGAAAATGAGCTGGTAGATGAGGATGGCACATACCGGTGTTTCCACCGAAGCCTGACGACGTAGTCCCAGAGCCAAATAAGCCACCTCCGGTATTGTTAGAGGCGCCAAAGCCGCTGGTAGTATTGTTGGCACCGAAGCCTTTGGGAACGATGCTAGGTTAGTTGGGCGTCAAGCAGTGGGATAAGGCAAAACGACTCGAGAGGAAAAGAAGAGAAAGGGGAGACTGTACCTGTGCCGGAAGTGTTGCTACCAAACCCACCGAAGCCGGTAGATGTGTTATTGGTGTTGGTGCCAAAGCCGCCGCCGCCGCTACCGAACCCTCCAAAGGTCGACATGATGCCGGCTCTGTATACGGGGCGCGAGGTGGTAGGTTAGCTCGGCGTGCGCGGCCGGTAGGATGATGAGAAAGCGCGTCTGACGCGTAGATCAAGGTCTGGGTGCGGCGATATTAATTAGAAGAAGACATGGAAATTAAACGGTCGTTTCGCCGTAATAGGAGTCGGTTGAGATGACGAGAGATGGCAGTCGTGGGCGTGAGCGTGCGATGAATGCGCAGGTAAATTTATCGCGAACAAGGGTTGAACTTTTTTTCCACGATCCGCGCTGCTGGGGCCGAGAGGGCGAACTGAAGTAGGCTTTTGACGTACGGGGGTGATGCCTCAATTCCTTTTAGAAACTGAGGGATTATCGATGCGAAAAGGACGGCAAAGACTGTTGTAGAATGAAATAAGTATCAATGGCAGGAATACCTACTTGCGCAGGTAGGATATCCTGACGAAGGGAAGAAACAAAAGTATCGTTGTAGAAGATGCGTAGTGGTGACGGATAGCTTGTGGAAGGGTAATGAGGTAGAAGAATTGACACGGTTGGGTTGGGCCTGGACAAGGAGGGAAGACGGGGCCACCTTCTTCTGCACTAAAGAATTTCAACTGGCAGACGGGGTGCTCAGGTCGCCGGAACGAAAGAGTGGGTCAAAGAGACCTCTAGTTTGCTGTACGGGTTGTCAGAGGCCAGCAGGCGCTACTTCAGTGCAGTACGAAGGTACATCATTGGTTATGACGGTATGCATTTCGCAGCTCTCTATTGGCTTTCGCAAACCGGTGCACCAATCAATCGAAAGCATAAAAAGAGTCTTGGAATTCTGCCTACGCAGGTATGTAGCTATTTCGTTCATTGTACTAATAACACAGCATATGACACATAATATGGCCACGTGAATGCTAGAGATTTTACTCTGCCTATTTTCCCGCTCTTCTCGATGCGATGTGTCGGACTCATACAATTCATTATGTACGCGGATATGTGCATCCAGCTTATGCAAACAAAGGAGAGACATCTCTTCATTACGTAATCAAGGTTGAATGTCTGTGGATGCCTTATTATTGCGTAGAAGGAGCTTGGGCCTGGTGCCTAACCCGAACAGAGCTATTGTGGCTACCTCGGGCACAGTCGAATCCGGAATCTTTCGCATACGGTGTGCGGTGGCTGGCCACCCGATTTCTTGAAATACAATGCGAAAGCCAATCAGAGGACGCAATTCGGGAACAACCCGCAGCCACTCACTTTACTTGGACGCGAACATTGTGAAGCTGCTGAGGTGCACCCTTACGAACTACACGTCTCATAATATGGATATTGCAAATGAATAGTAAGTTATTTGTTGGTAGGCACCTAATATGGGTTTTATTCATTTTCGTTTGTGAGAAAAGGGTGCTCTTTGCTAAAGCATGGTGTAGTTAAGCTCAGCACCTAAGCCGTTTTCAATAGGTACCCGTAGTGAGGTTTGCGCATCATAGCCACTAAATTTACCGGTGGTAGGACAAGGCTAGCCTATAGGAGGTACCTATCAGGCGCGTCTACGTGTACCGATTTCGTGAAGCGCGCGCCGCCCAACCCCCTGACTTGCAAGAAAAAAAAACATCGCGAGGTGAGCTGCAGTATACAAGAAAAGAAGGCAAAAAAAATCCACGAGAGGAGAACTCGTCATAATAATTTCCCCCCTAATAATACCGTCAGTATAATCCATTGGCTCGGCAAGTTGCACAGCTTATCTTTCTCCAGCCCCTGCGCATACACTATACCGCCCTCTCGTCGTTACCGTTACCCGTTACCCGGCTGCGACTCCGAGCTGAAGCTTCGCCAGCGCTCAACTCGCCTCATTTCCGCTCTCCAGATCCCTAGGCAGGTCGCGAGTCCGCGTCGAATGGTATACCGGCATTGTAATTGCTCGCTTGGATATCCATTGCATTACTTCTCGGCACGAGCAGCAGCAGTCGCATACAATCATCTATGAACAGCAGCTCGCTACCGCGCTTACCGCCTTCTCCAAACCGTCGCTCTTCCTCTTCCTCTCCACGGCCTAGGATCCCATCACGCCAGCCGCTCTAATACCTCGAAGCGACACAATCACGATAATATTAATCTCAATTCCAATTACTATATCATCCAGCTTGACTTGATACACTCGTCCTCCTGCAAATCCACCGAGCACGCCTTTGGGAAAAGAAGAGCTTTCTCGGAGCCGCGCGCTCAGAACACTACGTATAGGACAGCATGAACAACTACGCCAGCAGCACAATGAACGACTACAACGCATCAGCGCGGCCCGGGTCGACGAGGCCAGGCCCAGGCTCGCGCTGGGCGCCGCCCATACGGAATCCAGAACACGCAGAACCCTGGGACCAGATAAGCGACGAGCACCGCAACGAAATCAATGACTGCGTGAGTGTGCTCCCTCCCTTCCCAGCCCATATACCCATTTTCACACACCAAACTGCATCTCCATCTCCCAAGCTCCAAGAAAACGGCCCCAGCTAACGAACGGCCCAAACCACAGTTCCACCTCTTCGACATGAACAAGGACGAGCAGCTCGACTTCAGCGAATTCCGGTACGCGCTGCAAGCGCTAGGCTTCTCGAACCTATCCCGCCCCGACCTGATCGCGGCCTTCAAGTCCGCGGCGCGCCCGCGCCCGGGCTGGACGCCGCTCCCCGCGCTGCCGAACCAGCCGCCGCCGCCGCAGGCGCCCGGCGTCGTCGACCTAAGGCTCTCGCGCGAGGGCTTCCAGGCCGTCGCGGCGCGCTACGTGGCCGCGCGCGACCCGCGCGAGGAGCTGCTCAAGACCTTCGCCCTCTTCGACCGCGGCGCCAAGGGCATCATCACCGTCGACGACCTGCGCGGCGTCGTCAAGGAGCTCGGCGAGGACGTCCCCGACCCCGAGCTCCACAGCATGATCGAGCAGTTCGACGTCGAGGGCAAGGGCGGCGTCAGCCGCGAGGAGTTCCTCGGCATCTTCCTCGATAGGTGAGCCTGGCCCTGGCCTAGCCTAGGAGAAACGGAACAAGCAAGAGGGAAGTCGTGTTGCGATGAGTTGAGACGAGACGAGATGCTAGAAAAAGCCAGACGGTGGTGCAACTCTACCTACTCCGCTAGTCTCGGTAAAGGGCTATATCAGCGCCGAGGGGAAGATGGAAGACGCCCGAGGAAGGAAGAAAGCTTGCCCTTCTCACCGAAGCCCTCGTCTCGCGTCGTCTCCCCCAGTGCGCGCACCCGCCCCGAGTCAACAGTAAAAAGGGTCTGGGCAAAGCAAATAATAAGCAAGCGGCAAGCCGAGACAACAGGGCTAGGAGCACAAACAGACAAAAGGAGAGCCCGGTCGAGTAGAGCGGCAAAGAGATGTGCCAGCGTCGAAAGGGGTCGAACTACACGCGAAAGGAGCAGCAGAAGAGGACCAAGCCGAACCTACAAGATACGTCCATACTTAAGGTACACTACGCTGTCTTATCTGCTCAGCATCTCGATTCTTCCTCCGCACGGCTACGACCGCGTGGCGGTTCATTCTAGCATACCCAGGAAGTCGCGTTAAGAGGGTAGTAAGTGGAGAGAGTGGTTGAAATTGTATATACGCGGCTTGCGTACGGCGTATGCCGCAGTAGGAGGTTGGTTCTAGTTGAGCGAGGGCCATGTGCCTAGGTAGTTTGGGTCTGCATTAACAATTCGGGAGCAAAGGGCGTCTTGGTAACGGTAAAAAGCAGGCAGGGCATGGATACTGCACGAGATATATGCATATTATAGGCACGCCAAGTACGGCGCAAACAGGAACAATATTCAAGAACATCAACGATAATTCTTCACCTTGGAATAATGGTGTGATCGCTGTGAATAATACCCTTTACCTTCGTCTAATATTGATTCCACGCTATAGACTACAATCATCAACAAACAAACCCCATCCTAGCCTCCCGATAAGAACACAACCCGAGTCAGCAAGAGGGAGTTGCGCTATGCAGAACCAATACTCTCTTCGGTTCCGCTGATCAAATATGGGCCCTCAAGTAACCGACCCTAACTACCACCATAGCGTCGGCCAGAGAGCCTAGAGAGCGCCAACGAGAAATATGAACCAGAGGGGCATCACCCAGCTCTGACAAGAATGCACGCGTTGTTCGACGCAAATGAAGAGCGTGCGAGCTGCATCACAGGTGTCTTCACAAAAGGAAGGTCTAGAATTGGATGAGGTCTTGTCCCTGGGTATTGTTGTTCTGCTGCGGCCGCGCTGCGAACGGGTTGCTCGCTCCACCATATCCATTCATGCTGACTGGCCCAGTTTGCGCGGGCATCTGCTGCGCTCCGTACGATACTGTTGGCATACCAGTGTACTGCTGTCGTAGGAACGGGTTGCTGCCGGTAGCTTCGGCCGTGAGCTTGTTAACCCCCGCTCCCGCCGAGTTGACAAAAGTGCCAGGTGCCGTATGTTGAGCTGGGATACGGAGCTCGCCAGTGTTTCCGAATGTATCCATGCCATCGCCACTAGCAAGGAGGGCATTAAGTTTCTGTTCGTGTTCACTGAGCGGTTTCTGAGGCTGCTGGGTTTGGTTAAAGGAAGGCTGAGGCTGAAGTTGCGGTTGCGGTTGCGGCTGAGGAAACGCCTGGAGCGACTTTTGTTCCGGGAGACTCTGTAAGCTGCTGAGAGTAGGCATGGTCGGAGCCTTGGCTGGTTGCGGCCGTCCAAAGCCAGTAGCAAAAGGATTGTTTGAGCCAGTTGGCATCGGCTTGAGTGCTGACTGATTTTGATTGCTGTTAGAAGCCCAGGGGTTATTGCTACCGGGCTGGACAACTGGTTCCGGAGAAGCAGTAGGCTGAGGTTGGAATTGAGGTTGTTGTTGCTGTTGCGCGTAGGGGTTATATCCAGTTGGTTGCATCTGTTGCATTTGGAACGGCTGCGCTGGAGGCTGAAGGGTGTTCTGCTGTTGACCATAAGGATCATAGATGCCAGTCGGCTGAGGATTGAAGCCGGTGTTAAAGCCATTCGAATAGCCATTTTGCGGGAAGCCAGTGTATGCGTTGTTCATGTACCCAGTCGGCTGCGGCTGCATCATCTGGTTCTGGTCGATTGGGTTTCCTAACCAATCGACATTGCTACCTTGCTGATATCCCATATTCAGACCAGTCTGTTGAGGCACAGCGCTCTGCACGGGATCGTCATCGAAGAGCGAACTGGCATTGTTTTCTTCCAACTCCCGCCTCCTTCGCTCTTCCTCCTCTTTGCTGAGCTTGATAGCTTTGGCCAGATCGTCATCGTCATCGGGTCTCTGGCGACTCTCACGTTTTCTTCGATCTTCTTCCTCCTGGTGTTTGCTTGCTTCGATGGCTAATTTATATTCGGTATCCTCTTCGTCGTCGTCACTGTGTCGTCTAGGGCGCTGGCGTCGCTGTTGTGCCGGGACAGTTACTCCTTCGGGCGCGAATTCCTCGATGCCGGTGACACGAGACTTCCACGTTTTTCGATCGCTACGTTCAGCGCGCAGTCTCTCCTCATCCAAAATCAGGGCCGTCAACTCCTTCGCAGCAACTCGGACTATACATTCGTAAGTAACAGCACAGCCTCAATCTTACTGTGATCACGCACCATTCTGACCCACATCCCGGCCGTCGTCGTCGATGTAGACGAACTCGCGCAGAGTCTTGATGATGTAGATATTCTTGCGTGCCCAGGTGACGACGAGCTCGGAGCCTTCGTGTAGACAATAATCCAGCACTTTTAGGGCTTTCAAGACGTGCCTCCAGTTTTTGCCTTTGTCGTTCAGACGCTTGTCGAGCATATCAACGATGTCGTAAAACTCCGTGGACCTACGAAATCAGTTAGATGGCCGATCTCAATGCAGATCGAGCGGTTTGATAGGCGTACGAGTTGTAGGTTAATTGAGCGATCTCGCTCATCTGAGTTCCGGTTGGGCCCCATGGATCATTACTCGTCGCTACGGAGAGAAGTCAGCGTTCCTGTTCAGCCGAGCGCAAGATAATTCGTCGTAGGATGATAACGAGATGCTGCATGGTACGGACCTTCGCGCACTTTGACCTGGACGCTGGAATAGCCCTTGGTGACATTTTTGACACTCCTCATAACCTTCGACATCTTGGCGGTATTCTCGGGGCGGAAGGGCTAATTAGGGGGTATGCGAAGGCGATAATCAATCGGATAAAGAGGCGAGGCGATGCGAGGGGAGTTGTCGTGTGTTGTGAAAGGATGGCACGATCGCAGGGTGACCAGTTAGTTGGCGCAATGAAAGCGCAATCCAGCCTGTGGATTTTCTCTCTCAGTGGTGTAATGCAGGGCCAGGGTCGGCGCAAACACCTCAGCAACGAAAGAAGCCAGCAAATAGCAGAACTAGAAAATCTGCCAGAATCCCGGGACGAGGCAGTGACGAGCACGAAGCCTCCGACGCTCGAACTACGACAAGGGGATTATGGGGACTATGGGAAAGAAGGGGAGAAGGTTGGTTGATTAACCTGAAAGGTAACTTTAATTGATGCAGGTGGACTGATGAAGTTGGGGAGGGGAGCCCAAGCTGCCTGGGCCTGTACACGTTGTATGGATCCAAGTGACGAGACAGGCGTAACGGGGCGCGATGGCCGGGCCTTGGCACAAGAACTTAGCAGCGAATGCCCCGTATGCCTGTCGGCCTGTCTTGTACTCAGCTGGGGCTAAATTATTCGCAGGATTCGGTGACGACGAAGGGTTTTTTAGGTATGCACTTTCATCGTGGCCTCTTGAAGAAAAAAGAAAGTTATTAGTAAGGCGAAATCCGCATAGGACTAAGGAAGAATAAGAATAAAAAAATAAAAATGTTCAGTCGTAAAAATTCTCTTCTAGGTACATTCGTCCCTTTTAGAATTGTGTTCTCGGGGTTAGCGAAAAGGGGAAAGATCCAATATGATGAGAGTCAGGAAAGTGAACTCAATGGCCTCTTAGGGCGGCTTAGTTACCTGAGTACCTGGCCCGTCCGTCCACCTGCTCCTTTTCCGTTTTCCCTTCGGGGTGGCCATTGTGACGCGGCAGAAAAAAAGCGTTCCCATGTGAGCCCCATCGAACGTGTTCAGTCCTGCGGTTGGTCAGTGCTTGCAACATTGAAGCTACCTAACGGTTCCGCCCGTTTTTAACGTCCACTACCTAGTTTAGTACACCTCAAGTACCTTTCCCTATAATCTCCCCTACATTACTACTATAAGCAGGTACATAGTGTATCCGGAGGCTGCACGACCATTCCAACATGTACGTCGTATGCAGGTCTGCTGGTCACCCCATTCATTGAGATTGAGTCGAAGGATGACGTAGAATGTGGAGTCATCAATCTCAGTTGAACCGTCCGAGGTTCGTCCTGTTCGTCTTATTCATGTATTTTAGTGCCAATGCACAGAATATTCAACCATGCCATGTGCTTACTGGCCTGAACTGGTAAGAAGGTGGTATTATTTGTCAGTCCGCTTGCTCGCTGCAGTCAGGAGATAGGTCTGGAGTACATGTATGTTACATAATTTGTAATACTTAGCCACGTCTGAGAGTGGTTTGTGATGAAGTAGTTAGCTCAATGCATAATCAAATGATGAGGCCGCCCGGTAGATTACCTAGGTAAGAAATGCGAAGCAATCATCGCGCTAGATTTGCGATAGGTACAGCTGGTAGCTATATTCCAGCGACACGCAGTTTGTCCACACTTGTAGACCCTAGAGTAACTGGGTACCTAATCAAAACCGCAGGCCCGAGAGATATCAGATCTCGGATAGGAAACCTAAAGGCTGCGCGTCCTTAACGTTGGATCCTCAGATGACAGCGTTCGACAGTCTCTAGAGCACGGAGATTTTCGAGGGTTTAGACAAACACAAACGTGACACTAGACTTATGAGGTAAAGATTTTATCTATGATGAGACCAAGGATTCAAGACCGCAACTCCACGCCAAGGACTACATGTATTTACACAGCACCAATCCTGTGGGAATATACAGGTTTTACTAGCCGAACCCTGCCCAGCGACCCATCAACTCGTAGCCGGAGCTTCAGTCTCTTCCTTCGGTTCAACCTCCATCATATCCAACCACTCGAGCGCAAAAGCCGTGACGATTTTAGCCCAGTCATGCACAGTCGGCATATCCAGATGCGCGCCGTCATCGTCCATTGTATGCCACACCTGCGGAAAAGGAGAGGCGATCACGTGTAGGACCGGGACCCCACGAGCCATGAAAGGTATATGGTCGTCTTCTATATAGGCGCGGTGAAAAGCGCTTACGTCCTTTTCCAAATCTGGTAGAAAGGGATTTGTAGGTTTTGACTCTAGAAGCCCGAGCTTGCGCATTCTGTCCTCGATGGTGGCCATGGCCTTGTACGCCCAGTGTGTCGTCTGGAAGAAGGACGGCACCGTCGGGTTGGCTGCTCCGAGCAAGTCCAGCAGCACAAACATACTGATCTGATCTAACGGGTTGCGGTAGAATGACATTGCCGGGTAAAGTGAATTCTCCCAGGTGTCTGCTAGTGCTCTATATAAGTGTCAGTTGTACATATCGTAAAGACATGTAGGCTAAGTATGTATTCACCTTGCGCCATAAGTCGAATCGGTATCCGACCACTGTTTAAAGGCCTCCTCGCCATCAAGCAACAGAATCTGCACGCCCATGTCCATCGGGATCGTTCCCCCTTCGCCGAGCTCAGACATCTCATCATGCATCTGCGTGATGAACTTGTCGAGATACCTCGCAACATGCATCAAGATGGCACAAGGCACAGCACTATCAGTAGCGCCGATAAACCCTTCCGGGGTGATCTTGCTATCATAATGAGCCACGAGCGTCAGCAGGTTCGACTGCCCCTCTGTGACCCATGGCGGTTCCCTTTTGAATAATAAATTCTGAAACGGGACTTGCTTATTGCCGGAGACAGGAGTGGTAGAGGTCGAGTTATACCACTCGATACTCCACTTCGGCAGCTCTTTGGCGAAGAAGTTCACGAAATGCTGCTGAGCAGCCGTCTGACCCGGTGTGCCGGGGACGCGCGGTATCAAGATGGGCGCCAAGAGTGTTCCGTTCTCGATGTCGAAGTCTGCGCCTCCCGAAGGAACTAGCCTGAGGAAGTGGTCTGATAAGGCCGTGTACGCGATGACAGGTGAGATGAGAAGCTGGTGCAGGGCCAAGAGCAGCAGCATTGGGATTACGCGGCCCGGCATCACAAAGTTCAAGTTATGACGCTTCATATCTGCCCGATCCGCTGGTAACCTCGGACCAGCGAGGCCATTATACACCGTTTCTTTATTTGAATGGAAAAAGATGCCGGGTTGACGCGTTGAAAGTGATGAAACGGATGAAACTGGACAAGTTCATCTTTAGCCGTGTGTAAGCAATTGGCTCCCCCTTGTCTGCGAGGCTGAAACGTCCGAGCGCCACTCTATGCTTAGTACAATTATATGCATCTATGCTTATCTAATATGCACTTAACCGTATTCGAATTAATCAATATCTTGAGCTCTTCACCTTTCAGTGTTAAAAGAGTAGTTCGAAGTGAGAAGATTGATCTCAGGTCCCTATCTACTATACAATCACAGACCTTTAGTCGTTCATAGTCACTAACGAGTTGGAAAATACACTCCAGCAAGGATATCATTTCCGTTCGATTAAACACAATTGCCCTTTATACCTAGTTACAAATTAACCGACCCTTTACCTACAAGAATCAAAGGGTGGTGTGCTATAAAGCAGTTTAACACTTGCAACAGTTTAGATAACTGATATGTATTCTACTTATACTAATGAGTGGTACGTAGTTATTTCAATGCTACGAAGATAGTAAGAAAAATTAGAAAGGGGACCATGGTTTACCACTTTGCCAGTACCATGCCGACGAATCCTATTTCCAGACACCCTGTGACCCATATCTGGCTACGAGAGGCGGCTCAGACAATTCTAGTAGAAGTATACTCACTAAATAAGAACACCAGTGAACTGAGACGAGGCAATAGAAGGAATAGGAAGTCTTGCCATCAAATCATGAAGACGGCTGCTGTGGCATTGTATACGACCTTGGCTGTATAATCATAGAACCAAACCGTGAAATACAACTTAGACGAAAGTTCTAAGTATGAAGCATCAATAACAGGCTGTAGTTTTGGGATTTACAATATATTCGGCAACTGCCCCCTACTTTCGCCACAGGAATCGAAGCCGACGACCGACCCATCTACCACGTTTCCATTTTCTCCTATGAGACATATCGTGTATATCGTTGGAAGTAAGTTCAAGAGCTAACCTCGAAAGCTAAAGGTTTCGACAGCATTCAGGAAGGGAAACATAGCTTCGCTATTCGTTTCCTACGATTGATCATATATAATCGTACCCCTGATATACAAGAGGCAAGTTCTAAAACGGTAGCGTAGGCATAATAGACCACTACCTCATCAAAGCCTCAACTTCGCCCGGGACATGCATGGTGACGGCTATTATGAGATTCGCAAGACTAAACCCTACCCGTCGGCGGCTTCGACTGATAAGAAGCCATGTACAATAAACACCCAAACAAAACCAACATCACTACTGCCGAATCCCAGCATACGAGGATCGAGTCTTCCGGATACGACTTAAGCAGTAACTCTGCCCAGTGCATCCAAATCCACTCACAAGAAAGACACAAATCAGAACGAAGAGGAGCCTAGGAAGCGACCTACCCGACCGACAGCGAGGTAGCCGTTGCCGGTTTCATGTCGAGTCGATAACCCCATGAAGCAAAGGGCTTTTCAGAATCAGTAGGCGTCACCACTTGACTAACGGTTAAGTCTTTATTCTTTTAACCCCATCCGTCCCTATCTTGGTCACTAAAGACACATCGACTTATTCCTTTCCTAGGGGTGACTAATTTGTCTACCGTGGAGTGACCTACGTGTTGCAGCGTCAAAGCGAGAAGCAAGACAATCCGTCTTCCTGAGCCTTAACCGAGAGAATAGAAGATCTCTCACATACGAAGCAACAAGCAAACCTCACACAAGCAGTCCAAGTAAAAAGCAAGCGATCAATTAGGTATCTAGGGCCCCCAATTCCATAACTAACTGCGAAGGGGAGCACTTGATGTCATCCCCTCTTCGCCCGGACGCCAGACTCGCAGACGCCGTTCCTCCCAGGATTCCGTCTCCGTCCTCCTAACCCGGTAGCCACAGCATCGGGCGAAATACCCTGGTAAAGTGCCGCACGAGGCGGAGGAAGAAAAAGACCAATATACATACAGAACAGTTTTACACATGCTGGCAGATGCCCGTCTAGTCGATGCTTACGCATCGTCGGCCCCTGCCGCAACGCCTTCCTCATCGCCGCCGACTCCGCCCATATCAACATCAGCACCGACATCGTCGGGAAAGGCGCCCTCTTCTCCGGTACCATCGGCCGCGCCTTCGAATCTGGCGGATGCAATTGCAATTTGCTTTCCTTTCTGGCTCTTGCCTCCCTCCGAGACCTGGACCTGCACCGTATCCTGCATGTCATTATCATCACCCGTTTTGGACGCGGCCAAAGCAGCCTGTCGTTGTCGCTCGATCCAAGCGGGAGGCAGCCCAGGACCACTGTCCGCATTTCCGTAGTCGCTCTTCTTAGTGCCCTTCGGCCAACGACCCGGGCCTCGACCCGTGCCGCCAGGCTTGCGCTTACCAGAACTGGCTTTCGGGGCTGCTTTCCTAGCTGATGCGGTGCCGGTCGAACGGCGAGCTTTAGGCCTCGCGGCTCGCCTAGCACTAGGAGGTGGCATGCGCGGCAAAGGCGGTGGTCTAGAGATAGTCGTGTTGAGGCGTGACATGGCCGTTCGCCTATTATTGATGGGAGGGAAGACCTGGAATCTGCTAACTGGGATGGATTCGTAAGGCTTAAGCCAAGAATATTCGTCATCCGGGGCGCTCGCAGCAGCACCAGCCGAGGTTCTCGTGTCCTCCGAGTGATCTCCTGAAGCTTCAGCGTTTTCTTTGCCAATGCCATTGACCTTCACATCTTCTTTGGTCTCAATAATAGCATTGTCGTTGGGTTCCGTTGATTCGAGTACGGATGGCTCAATTGCTGGAGGCGGCTTTTGGTTGGCGGGTTGGGTGACAGCAAAGTCTCCGGTCGCGATACCACTCTCAGCAAGATTCTGGACGGTCTTGACCTCTTCATCCTCCTCGCGGGGAGCGATCGTGTTAAGAGCTGGCCCCAATTCGAAGTTCGTAGCGTTGCTGCGGCCCATAACGTACGGCATCCACACAAGATTCTTCGGATTTAGCGTAACATAGTTCTTTGCTTCCCATTTGGCAACCTCTTTGCGACAATAGGCCAGATCGACTCGGAACGCGTAGACTTGAGTAACAGGATCCCGGACAAGAAAACGGAGAGCTTCAAGAGCCGAGATAACATCATCGGGGGTCATGCCTGTGTCGTCGGATATTTGCCTAATGCTCAGACCTTTCTTCTGTGACTTATCTTCAGGTGTGTGGTCAATTAAGTACTTGCAGATGACCTGTCTCCAGTAGTTTCGGTACGAAACCAGGCCCATATCAGACAGCGGCTTCTCCGGGGAACCAGTCTTCCCTTCCACCTTGGTTAAGAGATATGAGAAGTCAATGAGCAGATGGCCGTAGCCTTTTCGTTGGTGAATGGGTAGAGTGAGGATACAGCTCACGTTGTTCTGACTGCTCGCACGTTTTTCTTTGGAGAAATAACCGACGAAGTGAGAGCCATATTCGTCGTTCTCGCAAAGAACGTAGAACAAGAACGGCTCAACGTCATAGTACAATGTTTTGGAACCGAGGAAGAGCTTGGCCAGAAGACACAAGTTCTGACAATAGACAGGGTTCTTCCGACCATCCACTTCGAAAAACGAAATTGAGCCATTTCGGTATATCTCGTCGCCAGGGGGGTGTTTTGCAGGACACTTCAACTTGTGCCGCCAGGCGACGTAGTCCGAGTTCATGTACTTCAAGCAAAACTCGCAGATGTACAGGACCCGATTGCGGCTGTACTCTTCGGGGTACGGAGCTGCATACCACGTGTCGATTTCCCAGCCCCCAAACTCGATGCATTCGATTTGGCTTGCGGGGCCGGAAGCTTTCCTCGACTTTTTCACTGGGACTTCGGCCTCGGCCTGCATAGCGAGTAATCGATTTCTCCACTCTTCTTCGGCCTTCTGCTTGGCCTCGTCAAACCGGCGACGGTCATCTTTTGTCGGTAGAGTCTTCGTCGTGTCGGCTTGTTCCTCAGTCAGTATACCCCCATACGGTTTGCCCTTCAGCTCATCTGGCTCTTTGTCGTAGAATGAGTAGAAAGGTTGAGAATAGCTTGAAGGGAAGAACGGAGCTATGGGGAGTGGGTCTGCGATGGCCGCGGCTCGCGTTGACGCCACGTTCCTCGAAGAACGAGATGAGCGGGATGCAATTGCCCTGTTCGAGCGCTTTCTCTGCGGCCTTGGATTGTGCAAAACTTTACGCAATTCCGTAGCACTGACTCGCATCTTGACGAGTAGGCTGGAACGCGACTTCTTCACAATGGTACACAAAGCGACATCTGAGCTGGATGTTTTCTGCCGCAACGAGCGCACCGACCGTGGCCTAGCGGAAGCTTCTGCCGCATCCGCTTTTTCTTCATTGGCATCGTCTTGGACAGACTCGGACGTGTTCTTTCTTCGCTTGCGAAGCGACATTACCTCTTCCTCCGCTTCGGGTGAAGACGTCTTTCTCTTCCGGAGCACGCGGGAACCGTCCATGGGATCCTCGTCGAGAACTAATTGATTGAACATAGAGTGCGAGTCTGGCTTATTCATGCCGCGCTGAGAGGGAAGGAGGTCACGAGCAAGCTTAGGAGCGGTGGATCGGTTGGTGGATGTAGGGGATAGATCGCCATCATCAACGCCGCCTTCCAACTCCCTATCTTGATCACCTTCTGTGTTCTCGAGTCCAAACTCCGCTTCCGAGTTGGAACTAGCATCATCGGCGGCACAATCTGGACATTTCCAATTGGATGCATCTATACAAAGTGGTAAGCAAGTCATGCGTTATTAGAATGGCGAATGCTATGGCAACTTACTATTTTTAGCGTCAAGAGCACCTTCGTCGCGGGCGCATTGCTGGTGAGCTAGCAGCACGAATTAGCTTCTTCTTCTCTCCCAGATCTGCCTTGGAAGGCACCACATACCGTGTTCGCCACAACCCTTGCAGGAGAGATAAGTCTCGAACTCCTCTGCAGGATCGTGCTCCTCGTCCTTCTTGCAGAATATACAGTTATTGGGATCAACAGCATCAGACTCTTCCTCCTCGTCATCGTTCTCAACGGCTTCCTCCCATTCTGCAGCGGACTCTCGGTCGCTGGAGCCTGACGCCAGGCTGATATCGTCCTCACTATCACTCTCTTCATCAGTGTCGCCGGGTTTGATTTTAACAGCACCGACCCCTTCATTTTCGTCGTCATCTTCAGCAACTTCGTGCTCCGCATCCTCTTCGTCGCTAGAAGCAACGTTCGGGTTAACTTGCCGCGCACGGATATCTTCATCGTCATCTTCTCCTTCGGCATCAACGTCGAAGGCGTCGTCGTCGTCATCATGGATAGCGTCCTCGCCACTAGAGTCGCCCTCGTCCTGCTCCACATCATCATCCTCGGCTGGTTCGTCCTCCAACTCGCCTTCATCTTCATCTTCAGGAACCATATTCTCTACGCTTGCCGCATCGACTCCGTTGTCACCCTGATTGTCGTAGTTCTCAATATCATGATGTGGGTATTCGCTTGGGGGGTGAGATAATTCGCCAGAATTGCCCGGAGGCAGGGTAACACCGCTGTCAACCATCATTGTATCGTGTGGCACGTCCTCCTCAAACTCAGCATCCTCTTCAGACAGGACTACACTTTGTTGTAGCTCCTCTTGCATAAGTTGCATGTTGGCCATTGCCTAAACGCAAAATGACGAGTTGGATCGGCAGGTATCACTGGGACGAAGTCGCTTTAAGCTGATGGTGGTGGTGCAAGGTAATCGCTAACGTGCGCCGAACACACATATGGTGGCAAGGGTGTGTTCCAAGGCCTCCAAATCGCACCGCTTCGCGTCATGAAGGCTCTCGTCGCATGCCTGTCGCGAAAGCTTCGGGCGGTCTACAAGCTTCGGAATTGTATTGTGTATATTGATAGGAAGGGGATAAGGTCGAAGTTTGGCGACACCGAAGGCATTTGAGTCTGTACGTGGGATCTTCACCGGCCGAGCTTGGAAGGCCTGCAGACGCGCTAGATTTTGGTGTGGTGTAGACAGTTCTGCTCTGTAATAAGAATCCGTGGCTTGGAGAAGTAATCGACGCGTTTTTTGGAGGAAATAGTGACTCGAAGGGCGTGTGAATGGGAAACAAATGCGATTTGCGATGATGACAAGCTCCCCCCTCGCGACTTCTTTCGACGGGCGAAGTTAACAATGTTGGTCGTGCTGCAGCTGCGACGCCCCACAAGTTAGTCAGCTACTGTAAAGTGAGCTCCACCGATACGCCGACATGTGCATTACTTCATTCGCTATTGTTTACCTAATTCGTGGAGGTACGAACTCAGTAAGCTCGGACCACTGAGCTAACCCGAATTGCTCTCCAACCTTGAACCTCAGGCCACACACCTTTCGAGTCGACATCATTGGTCGCCGAACTCGACCTCATCATTTAATATCGCGGACAACCTGTTGATTGAAGGTCTTCAAAGTCCTCGCGAGCTGGACAGCTGGTAGTACATCAACGTACGTTTACAAAACTCAAGCAGCCATCTGAAAGGTATCTTGCTGATTCGATTGCGCCATAGGCCTGACTACAATGGCCGTCCCCTTCGAAGCACTGATTCCCTATGGAATCATCCTCGCTGTAAGAACTCCGACTCGATTACCGACCCATACCATAGGCCACGGATGCTAAGACCTGTTAGATGTTTGGCGCTACCGGTGCTGGCCTTTCGAAATTGAGACACTGGAACAACGGCGGCAAGAGAGCGAGGCGATCGTTGGATCAATGGGACAGACAGAGTATGGCAACCATATGCGACACACATGGATCCGTGCATGACTGATTGGGTCTACTGCAGTGATGAACCGAGACCGCCGACTGACGGGATACCTACGAGGCCAAAGCGATGCAGCCGTAGCCCCGGCGGGCTTCGAGCTGAACAACCCTTGGAGGGTATGTTTCTATGACCATGGATATGACCGCAATGCTTACATGGTGTCTAGGTCGAAGGGCGCTTTTCATAAACAGAAGAATGGCATTAGAGTCAGGGACACACAATTCACGACGGGCAGTAACTTGTACGGAGGCTACAAGATACAGTATTTTATATTGAATTATTTTGTCGCCATGATATGACTTGACCACAATTCCGTTTGGGTATCTCCAATTCTATCCTAGCAGCCCAAGCATACCGGAACGCCAACCCATCCCAAGTCTATATTGTGATCTCTGGCCTGTTCTTGTTTAGGCCCTCTAGAAGCATGCAAGCTTGACAAAGCTTCTGACTCGACATATAACCGCACTTCTCGCAAGTGCCTAGCTTTTGCTTCAATCTTATAGGGAGACTGGTGCCTGCTGCTTTGGACTGGCCATTGGTGGGATTCTTTCTGTCGTGATGCTGACTTTCAACCTGTCTAACTGTGATCTCCGTTTCGAGTCCTCCAGCCTCGGCAGCTTCGTTTTCTCTAAGCTGCTTTTCCATGGCTGCCATGTCTCCGCCATTCGTACGGCCATTCGCGGAACCACAGCCGCCAATGTTGTCTTCGTCGGCAGGAGCTTGTTGAGCTGCAGCCTTGCCCTCGCAACGACAAGAATTCTGTGTTGCGCCGGGAACGAGTCTGGCCATATCCTCACCACTCCGAACGACGTCCAATATGGCACTAGGACGGACCTTCTCCAAATTCTTGATCAGACTTCTGGCGCTTCCCCTGAAGGCTTCTGGACTGTATATGCATTCGGTGCTGAAATAATCGAGCTTCTTGTGATGTGCATATAGCACGATTTCCTTTTCATATGAGTATTTGAGCGGCTTGCTCCTCTTGACTTCACTTGCGTCGCTTCCGGTTACGATACTTGTACTCCTCGATAACCGTGGTAAGTCTCCTCGGAGGAGGTTCATCAGAACTGTTTCCGCCACATCGTCGGCATTATGACCAGTGACAACATGTTTAATTCCCAGCATCTTCGCACCCCGGTCCAGAGCTTGTCGTCGGAATACGCCACAGTAGGTACAGTTGCCCTTCTTGCCAATGGTCTCAACAACCTGGTCCATTGTCCAACCATAGAGTTCATCGTAGCCCACTATCTTCAGTGGCATGTCGTATTGCACCGCGTTGCGCTTGACCGTCTCAAGCGAGTCATCCCTGTAACCCTTGATACCCTCATCGATACTGAGGAGTATTAAATTAACTCCGTAGTTATGCCTCTCGTTTAAAGTCTTGAGCACCGAGGCTAGGACTGTTGAATCCTTGCCACCTGACGCGCCGATGGCCACCTTTTCTCCAGGAAAGAATAATTGTGACGAGATTATAGTGTGGTGCACCTCATCTTCGAAGATCTGAATGAAGCAGCCCTTGCAAAGCTTCTGATGGTTTTTGGGTCTCTTAATTAACGCTCGCTCTGTCTTACAGAGGGCGCAGAGCGCTGGTGGCATTTTTATGTACTCCTTTTCTTAGGATTAAGATGGGAATATCAATCTCGCAGTATGGAAGACTTAAATGGGAATAAAGGAAATAATAGAGAACAAGAAATAAAATTAGAGAAATCACAGTTCGGCGGCGTTGACTCAACTCATGCGAACGATACGAAGTCCATGAAGAATCTTAGTGGGGTTCAACTAAGAAAGCACATACGAAGGTACATGGTGGAGGGGCAAACCATACTAATCCGTTTTTGACCTAGCCGATTCCTTTTGCCGACGTTTTACCAACCACTGCGGAAACCCTCCACTGCGCACAACTTTATTTTCTCCAAGCTCGCAACTTTTCACGAGAGATCTTTCCCTCTTCACACCTCTCCAACTTGGTCGCCTCTTTTCACCCAACACGACCACACGACCAACTCAACAATATGGTAAGCTCCTGATCACCCGAGACTTGGTGTGCTTGCGCACGCAGTCAATTATATCAATGGCACTCGCTTGTCGAGTTGCTTTATTTCCGCCTGTCGTCTTCGGACGCAGGTGAGGAACTGGCTTGAGATCTTCGCGCGGTGTGCAGAAATGTCACCCGCGATTATCTCTCTAGAGTTCAAGAAAGACTACAGTCAATGAACACATTTACTGATGTCTTTCTCCTCAATGACAGCCTCCCAAGTCCGGTAAGAAGGCCGCCCCGGCCCCCTTCGCCTCCAAGGCTGGTGCCAAGAAGGCCCCCAAGGTGAGTACTAATTCTCTTGAATCCCTATACCCTCCCCTTCCCAATGCGAGGCGATGCTGACGGGTCAATCAGAACCCCCTCATCGAGAAGCGACCCCGCAACTTCGGTATCGGCCAGGACATCCAGCCCAAGCGCAACCTCTCCCGCTTCGTCAAATGGCCCGAGTATGTCCGTCTTCAACGCCAGCGCAAGATCATCAACATGCGCCTGAAGGTCCCGCCTGCCATTTCCCAGTTCCAGCACGTTCTCGACCGCAACACTGCTGCCCAGGCCTTCAAGCTGCTCAACAAGTACCGACCCGAGTCCAAGGCCGAGAAGAAGGAGCGTCTGGTCAAGGAGGCTACCGCCATCAAGGAGGGCAAGAAGAAGGAGGACGTTAGCAAGAAGCCCTACGCTGTCAAGTACGGTCTCAACCACGTTGTGGGCCTGATCGAGAACAAGAAGGCCTCGCTCGTCCTCATTCCCAACGATGTTGACCCCATTGAGCTGGTCATCTTCCTTCCCGCCCTCTGCCGAAAGATGGGTGTTCCCTACGCCATCATCAAGGGCAAGGCCCGTCTCGGAACCGTTGTCCACAAGAAGGTATGCATCTGGCCTAGATGCACATTTAATATGACTTAGCTAATAAATTATAGACCGCTGCCGTCCTCGCCATCACCGAGGTCCGATCTGAGGACAAGAACGAGCTCTCCAAGCTCGTCAGCGCCATCAAGGACGGCTACCTAGCCAACTCCGAGAACGCTCGACGACAGTGGGGTGGTGGTATCATGGGCGCCAAGGCCAACAAGCGCATCGAGAAGAAGAAGAAGGCGCTGGAGACGGCTATCAAGGTTTAAGCATTGCGGTCGGTTATGGGTCATGATTTCTCTAGATTTGCACAGTTCCGGCGTTGGAGGAGGTAAAAGGGAATACCAACCACATGGATTTGCATACAGCCTACTCCATCTTCAGAAGTTGACCAACGACCAATGTGACAAATGATGAATTAAACCCTTCGTATTAATTAGTGAAGTCTTTCTCGCCTCGGTTGCCAACACTGCCAATGCCAATTAATAGAGCCAAGTCTTACGATATCTCTTGGTAGTCATCTTAAAAGTGTTGAATGCTCAGTGCTCAGCAAGTTGATATACGGATAACCACTGTATATTGTGAATATTGCCAAATAGGGATAGCCAAGCCGAGCCAAGCCAAGGGCACGGCCAAGCAGGCCAAGCATGTATTTCCCAGGGCCAAAACCGGCATTCAAACAGAAAGCGTTCCCGAGCGCTGGGTCTAGCATATAGATACCTAGTGTAGGTACATACAAGCTTCACATAAAGCGTACATACAGCACAAAACCCAAAAGCCATGTGCCACAAAGATGCGAGGGTTATGGGATAATAGTGTATACTGCGTGATTCAGGGAAGGCGATCAGGAGGCTTCTTCATGTTCTTTGCGTTTGAGATCATTTGCTAGTGTAGGTCCGTTTTCCTGATAGCCGTGGACTAGGTACGTACCGTACTGGGTACGTCTCTCACCGCTTTCTTTGCGGCCGTGTCAATCTTGGTTCCTGGCAGGGATGCCCGCGAGCACGTTGCGCGGGGATTGGTTATTGGTTATTGGCTGTTGGCTCTTACATGGGCTCGTTATCGACGCTTTTGGCTGGATTTGGCCAATGTATCAATGGTTTTTATCAGGGCTGCCAGGCATGTATGTCGCGCGCTCGTCTCGATCGGTGCGGCTTGCGACTGTTACGGGTTTCATGATATCCCATTCGTATGTGGTACCTCATTATCCCACGTCGGTGTCCCTGTCCCTGGTTGGATCTGACGCATAACGCCGAAGGGGCGAGCTCGAGTCACTTTTTTATACACTCACCACTTGAACCTACTTACCTAGGTACGTACATAACATGAGGTAGAACAGCAAGGAGTTGAAGGAATAGACGTGTATCAAAGTCAGGGAAATTATGTACCTACCTATTGTACCAACATACAACGGCCGACGTCTGAAGCTTGTTTACCCCGGACTCCGGACTGGCCGATCCTATCGGTATCTCGATAAATCCCAAGCCCAACGGTGCAATATTAAAGCCCCTCTGGGCACGCTGACGCCAGGGCCTGTCAGCTCTCTCCAGCTATTACAAAGTCTGAGCCTCTTCCTCCTCGGTTTACCTGTATCTACGTGTCCTGCTCTCTTTAGTTCCTAGAAACCTGTATGCCTTTAGGTATCCGTATAAAATCTTCCGTTAATCCGCTGGCCTCAGATTATCTTACACATCGACGACGCCCCGAGACCCATTTCCTTACATCTTACCTAGGTTATTATTCTCGCCAGCCCTGTCCGGACGTACGATCGACGGCCTGCTCCGAGGGATCACCGACGTAAAGCTGAGCGGTATTTCGACCAGGAAATCTCGGTCAAGTCATTTCGTTATTCAGCAAACGGTGTCAAGACCCTCTCGGTGGCGTGCAGAAGTGGGCGAGCGCCAGATCTGATTGGGCTTGGGACTTCCTAATTCGCTCACATCCTACATCCCGCATCCAGTCCTGTTAGGGTGGGATCTTGCGCTGCCGCTCGTGGCCGTTATAGCAACATAGGTTACCTACCCACCTACCTTGCCGCAGAGATATAAAAGGGCGCAACCCAGGCCTCCTCTCAGACTTTCAAGATGCCTGCTCCTCCGCGTACGTTCTTATTCTCGTTACCATTCCTCTCCATTTACCCCGCCAAGAAAGGGAAGGACGGCGCCTCTGGGATCTGGATCCACAGGGGGCGGAAACCCGGCATCTCATAAATAAGACTGCGCTTAAATATTATTTTTGAGATCCCGAGATTGGCGAGGGTAACCCTCTGGCAAAGACCGCTTCCGCTTACCATGGCCGCAGAGGATGCTTTCGCCTACGCGCTGAGCTCGAACCAAGCCTGGGCCGGCTACAAAGGCCACCAGAACCCCGACTTCTTCCCCAAGTTGGCCTCGGGGCAATCGCCAGCAATCCGTAAGTTCGCTACCTTCTCCTCAATATGCCACGCATATGGTACTACGTCCCCTTTGTTGAGATGCGAGATGAGACGAGACCCACTCAACAGAACGCTAGCATAGCCTCGGGTGTCTTGCAAGGATCCCGGGATTATGCTGAGTTGGACTTGTGCGAGTGTGGAGATCCGGTCTCGCGGTTTCTGATTCTCCTATCGCTGTCTTGGTTATGTGGTGAGACGTGGGATAAGGCTAAAAATGAGGGATGAGACGGAAAATTCATGCGCAAATGCTGACGCATAAAATAGTATGGCTTGGCTGCTCCGACTCGCGATGCCCTGAGACGACGATTTTGGGACTGCAGCCGGGCGATGTATTCGTGCACCGTAATATCGCGAATATTGTCTCGCCGACCGACATCAACACGTCGGCTGTCATCGAGTATGCGGTCGTCCACCTCAAGGTTAAGCACGTAGTGCTATGCGGACACACGGCGTGCGGAGGCGCTGCCGCTGCGCTGGGCGATGGCCGCGTCGGTGGCGTGCTGGACTACTGGTTGACGCCGCTGAAGGCCCTGCGCAACGCCCATAAAGAGGAGCTGGCAGCGATTACCGACGACAAGAGGCGCGCAGTACGCATCGCGGAGCTCAATGTCGAGGCTGGCGTCAATGTGTTGATGGCGAATGCCGTGATTCAGGACGCTATTGCCGAGAGGGGCCTCCAGGTTCATGGCACACTGTTCGACATTGGCAGTGGCCGCATCCGAGACTTGGGCTTCGGTACGGGCAAGACCGGACAAAATGGCGTGCCTGGTACCAATAGCAATGCTGGAGATGTGGTCAGGGGAAAGCACGCCATGCTGGTCTTCCGGACGGAGGGCGCTGGCATGCAGGCTCGCTGAGCATGGGCGGCAACGGTGATTCGTGATTCGAATTGGGCGTTCTCTAAAAGTTGGCGTCTTCTAGGTTGGTTTACCTACGGATATTGGTGATCTCGGCACGGTACAGCATGATGGTGGCGGTAGAATGAGCATATTGACATTGGCGAGCGAATCTGGCAAGTCTGCGTGAGTTGACTGCCTATGGTTAGGTACAGATGATTGGTCCTGCGATACCTTCTCTGGTGGTGGCGTTCGAGATGGACTACATCCATTACATGTAGTGTAGTCTGGCTATGGTATTATGGTATTAAGGTTGTTGCATTGCGCTGCGTTGCGTCGCACCGTTTTTGCCAATGGAAATAGTGTTTATTGGTCAATTGACGGATTCATATATCTTGCATGGACGTTTCTCTTTTTAATTATTATCTCCATCTGACGAAGCACATGCTTCCGTCCACATTTAGACCTGCTGCTTATTGGTTCGTCACCTAATCTACAATCGTTCGCCGTTTCTGTCATTTTGAGTTCAATTCTCGTAAGTTGCCAAGCTTAATCCCCTCCATCCCTACGTCACACAGCCGGAGCTCACATTGATTGTGTTCTCCAATTGAACCTTGAGGGCCCCTAATAGGTACGCGGCTACGCGGCAGCCATGGATGATGGCGGGGTAGCTACGGGCGAGCTAGGTACAGCTATAGTTCCGCCGGCTTGGTATTTCTATTCCTCGCCAATAACAGCGAGGCATTCTCACACCATCCCCATCTCCATTTTATCTCGGACTTAGGAAGGATGAAAGAATGTGTATCGACGCCAAGATCCATGGCATTTCTAAAAGAAGTTTTCGTGGATATCATTAGCTCTTGTGAATGTGAAAGATGGAGGGTATTGGAAGTCATGTGTGTTCTTGTGCTCGGCCAAGCATCCCTCTCGGCTACCGAGGGTCGGGTCTGTCCTCCCACTTCGACACAAACCACTAAGCTCGAGATTTCAGAAGTGTTTATCTAATACACCTACTTACCTCTTTATCCATTTCATAGACGAGGCTATCTGTCGATGGCTAATGCGGGTACTCTTTTAACTCGAAATCCACCCGCGCAACGTTATACGGGCCCAGTTATCTGGCTGCGGTCAACTTATTAACCTCTATAGGATCTAAAAATTGTGCCCGCTCGGACTGGACACCCAAAGCCGGAAGCAAAATGTCTTTGACGGTGCTTTCTGATGAGCAGATTCGGGGCATGCTGGAGAGCCTTAATGGCGATGAAGCCCAGGAATTCATTCAGACGCTCAGAAATGCTCTCCATGAATATTCGACCGGCACGCAGTCGATAAAAGATGGCGTCGTACATCAACCTGAGCGGACATCGGTACATTCTAACACCGCCGGCACAACCACGCTGTTCATGCCGTCTTTTAGCAGTCTTGGGCATGCTATAAAGGGTCAGTCTATCAAACATTGGAGTTCCAGGCCATAGCTTGCGCAGGCTGACAAATTTATAGTCGTGACGTTGTCGTCACCATCGCCCGATCCCAAATTACCTAGCATTAGCCCCACAGGCTCACTCACCCTTTACTCGCCTGAAGGGCCGCCCATAGGCTTCCTCCATGCGCAGACTTTAACTGCTTTCCGCACCGCACTCGCTTCATCATGTCTCCTCATCAAGAGGGCTACGGTTCGAACATTGACCGTCTTTGGCTCAGGCCTTCAAGCCTACTGGCACATCCGGCTTGCGCTGATGCTGCGGGGTGATACCATACGCCAAGTCTACATCATCAATAGGAAATTCAGCGAAGCTGCGAGAGGAACTTTCAAGAAAATCCATGGGATACCCCTCGAGATAAAGCAGCGGGAGGGATGGGATGAGGCACAGTTTAGTCTCCTCACTCCCGCCTATGGAGAGTATGAGCGGCTGCAGAAAGAGCACATCAGGGCGGCAGATGTCATCTACTGCTGTACACCTAGCACGGACGCTCTGTTCGACGCGAGTATACTCACGAGCCATGAAGGTCGTAAAAAAGGTAGGCTGATTGTGGCGGTCGGAAGTTATACGCCCGACATGCGTGAACTGCCCAAGGAATTGCTTCTTCAGGCAACTAGAACGCATTCATCCGGTCACCTGCATTATCATAAACATGCGATAGAAGGAGGAGTCATCGTAGTGGACACGCTAGACGGGGCATTGAAGGAAGCCGGTGAGATTATCGACGCAGGTTTGCAGCCTAGGCAGCTCGTCGAGTAAGTACCCTCTCGCGGTCTCCTGCTATTCCATGTAAACGGGAAAGCTAACAAGGAGTAGGCTGGGCGAGTTGGTCATGATCCACAGATTGGCCAAGGAAGAGACGGAATCTCTGGCTTCGCAAAGCTCAACGGATGGTTCCTCCGTGAGCGAGTCTCTCGATAAACTGGACATCGCGTCTTCCGGCTCGGCTATGTCCTCCGTTTTCGGTTCAGACTCAGCATCAGGTAGCGGGACCAAGCGGTCATCGTCGCGCAGTCCGAGCCGTAGAGGCAGCAGCAGCACCTTACCCATTCCCCTGCCCCCGCCGTTCCATAGGCGAAGTTCGAGTAAAGGAGGCACGGACGACCAGGGACATAAGCAGTCTGCACACGACCACCATCTCTCGCGCTGGCTTACGGTTGGCAATGTCATCTACAAGAGCGTGGGGTTGGGGCTCATGGATCTCGTGGTCGGCTTCGAGGTCGTGCGGTTGGCGAAGGAAAGGGGACTGGGCAGCCATATCGAGGGGTTCTCTTCGTAGTACGGAGGACGCCCCACGATGGCGCATATCATGAGCGACCTGGAGCTGCCTACGGTCTGCCGGATCAGCAAGTCTCGGCAACGACGGATGACGCATTAGGCCTGGACTTAGAACGGGTTCTTGGGGTGGCTTAGATCATACTTAGACGCGGGAGGCGATGAAGCTTGTCATGGCTTGTTTTATGCAGGTACTATTAAACACCCTACAGAATATAATGTACACTGTGCTATCCAAATGCCCTGCCGTGAACCATCCTCCTTGGCTATGATTTCATGTTCATATACGCGACGGTACACTTGGACTCGCAAGGCGTCCCGGAAATGGTAGCATACGGCAGTAGGCTACCGCCTATAGTTTTCCACAGATATCTTTTTCAATTGAGGTATTTACTCGGCAACCCAAACGGCCGCCATGCCCATCCCCGTGCCGACGCACATACTCGTGACGCCGATCTTCTCGCCGCGGCGCCTCAGCTCGTACAGCAGGGTGCTCACCTGGCGGGCGCCGGTGCAGCCGAGGGGGTGGCCGAAGGCGATGGCGCCGCCCTTGGGGTTGATCTTGTGCTCGGGGATCTTGAGCTGGCCGGCGCACCAGAGGCACTGGGAGGCGAAGGCCTCGTTGATCTCGAAGATGTCGACGTCGTCGACGGCGAGGCCGCCGGCGAGGTCGAGGGCCCTGGGGATGGCCTTCCAGGGGCCGACGCCCATGAGCAGGGGCTTGACGCCGACGACGCTGGCGGCGACGAACTTGCCGAGGACGGGCTGGCCGAGGCGCTCGGCCGTGGACCGCTTCATGAGCAGCACGGCGGCGGCGCCGTCGCTGATCTGCGACGCGTTGCCCGCGTGGATGGAGCCGCCCTCGGCGAAGGCGGGGCGGATCTTGGAGAGCGACTCGGCGGTTATGCCCGGGCGCACGCCGTCGTCCTTGGTGACTGTTACCGTCTTGGTCTCGCCGCTCTTGGGGTCCGTGTACTTCACCGTGAGCGGGTGGATCTCCTCGTCGAAGAGGCCGGCCTGCTGCGCCTTGAGCGCCTTCTGGTAGGACGCGGCGGCGAAGGCGTCCTGGTCCGCGCGCGAGATCTTGAATTCCCGCGCCATGTCCTCGGATAGGACGCCCATGGGGACCTTGCAGTTGGCGGCTTCCGGGTGCGATTCGAGGAGCTCGGAGAACTCGGTTACGGCCCCTGGGCTTCGGGGGGTTGTTAGTCGAAGAGCTTGGGATGTGGGAGGGGAGGGAGAGGCGTGGGCTTACCCGTATTGCAAGCTCATGCTCTCAACGCCGGCACCGATTCCGATCTCGATCATGCCGGCTTTGATCTGGTTGGCCACGTCGACGCAGGCTTGCAGGCCGCTCGAGCACTGGCGGTTGAGGGTTCGCACGGCGGCGGACTCGGGCAGGCCGGCGACTAGAGCCGCGGCGCGCATCTCTGTTGCGCCACCACCGGGGGCTAGCACCTCGCCGACGCATACGTCCTCGACGAGCGCAGGGTCGATCTTAGAACGCTCTAGGATGCCCTTGAGCGCGCCTACCATCAGGTCCGCTGCCTGGGTGTCCTTGAACGCGCCCTTCCCGCCTTTTGTGAATGCCGTTCGGAGACATGCTGTTACTACGATCTATATTGTGCGATTTGTCAGCTCGGAGGGGACTTTGACTGGCCCGCGGTAGGGAAATGTATGTATGTATAGGTGGGGGTGGGATATAAGGCGGGCTTACGTCGTCTGGGTTCTTTTGGAGTAGCTTCTCCCGCACCGACTTGGAGCCAGAGATCTGGCCTGAGATCTGCGTTAATCGCTCGAGGGCTGTGGTGATTCCATTCTGTTAGCTACAATTTCCGCCACCGTCTTCCTCGGAGCTGATAGTAGCACTCACCACCCATGTTGCCGTGTCTGTGTCTGCTCGCCTGGAGTCTGCCTTTGGTATAAGTCTCGGTGGTTGGGGATACAATATGGCGGTGGTTAGGGGGGAGGGAAGATATGGTATTGTACAGTTGAATAGGTAGGTAGTTGAGAGAGATGAAGATTGAGAGAATGGCCTTGGAGTTTGCGATTATAAGAAGAGTAATCTGACAAAGTCAAGTTGCCATTGTACCTCGGATCAAGCAAGGGTCTGGCTGCGCTTGTAGAGTTCCGGTAGCAACGATCAGTTCCTACCTTCGGGCTGTATGCGTTATCCGCTAACACTGATGTCAGAAGGACCCACTCCAAAACGGCCGAGGCACATGTTCGGAGGTACCTAAGCGGTTTAGTGTATCGTCCCTTGTTTTTAGCGTCAATTTAGCGTCTATTCACATGCCAACCTCCCCCAGATTCTCCTCCGACTTCTCCAAACACAGTTGGCCACTCGCTGGAGATTGGGGGGATCTTGTGACTCTGGCATGCCTTCCCTCATTGTACTGAACCCTAAATTCTTAGCCGCAGTTGTTGCTATCATCTCACAGGACTTAGTCAGGTTAGTAGCTTGGGTAGCTTTGCTGACGCCATCACAAGTCCCTTAAATTCGAGCCCGAAAATCTGCCCTACAGGCCTGGTAATGCGGGCGTACCCTGGACTTTGTATTAAAACGCTTCTCTCTGAACATCTACTCCTCCCAGGCCATCAACTTCTGTTATTTAAGAAAGTGTGCATGCACTACCAGCTGCTTGGGACCGATTTTGTGGACATTGACCTGTCTACACCGTTGTTACATCGATTGTTTATGAAGTCAAGGCTGGTGACGATGAGTGTCCCTTGGCTGCTTGCTCTTTGGGGAGCCTCGAATCCTCATCGTGATCACACCAGTTTCCGAAGTCCTACAAATGCCCTATTCCTATTCATCTTTTTATTATCTGTGTCTTAGCTACCAATGAATTATGTACACATTGATAACCACCGACATTCATTACTAAAGTTGGGAATCTTGAGCAGATAGCGAGCTCGTCAAGGCAATGCCTAACGCTATCATCAAAGAGCTCATAAGTTCATCAACTTCCCTCTAATTTACAGTCATTATTTGCCCCAACCTACATATATCAACCTTTACGTCCCCGGGGGACCCTAGTTTTCTAACTGTTCCGTTTCTGATAGGTATGCTCGTAGAAGCGGTACCTTTCGAACTCGAGGGGGATCTCAAGCAAAAGAATCCCTGGTGTTCACTCTGTCGATGTCGTACGGGTTGCCTTCGTAGGTCCTACTTCTTGAAAGAGGTCGACTGTCGGCAGTGGCCCAAGAATTAGTGCGTCGGCGAAGTGCTTGAGAGGGCGGCAGTCCCGCGATCCCAGACTCGGAGTCATCAACGCTCTCGTCTTCTCTGGCATTTCTTTCTTCTTGCTTTTCTTCCTCTGATTCTTCCTGCCCTGAACTGGTGCCGCCTTGAGCCTCTGCCAGTTTCGCCACGAAGGCCGCAGACTTGGCTGCGAATTTACAACGTTTTCGGATAGTTGCTCCGTACATATAGAAGAGGAAGGGGAACGGGACACAGGCGAGTGCCAGGAATGCCGGGATGGAAGACGCCCAGTGGATACCGAGATTCTGGTACATGTAAGTGGTGAACAGGGGGAAAGCCGCACCGAACAGTGACCGAAGAACGGAGTTTGCCGCCAAGACGGATGCAGCGAAGATGGTATAAGAGTCGATGAGGTAGTTCATGATGCTCAAGAATACTAACACCATACCGAATCCAAATGGAACACCGGCCGCGATACTAGCCATCCAGTGTATACTGGGATAATTCGTCCAGGCGAACCAGAAAAGCCCAATCGGGAGGAAAACACTTCCTACCATGGTTGGCGTGAGGCGAGTTTCCGGAGGCGCAAAGCCGCCGTGTTTCTCCTGGACCCGGATATACCTTTTGTTGTCGGGGAAGGTGTATGCTATCGCGAAGAGCATGCCGACTAAGATGCCCAGAAACGCAAGACCACCTATTCCCGCACTCCATCCTCGGTACTGCTGATAGACGATGGGGAACGCGGCGAAGAGCATGTACAGGGTTCCGTAGACAATCGCCATGTAGATGGACATGAGCAAGACGATGGGCTCCCTAAAGAGTAAAATCCAGGGTCTGGAAAGAGCTATTCTGAACGATTCGCCCAGAGTTAGCCGTCCCTGCTCACGGTCGATTATACTGATATAATGCTTTCCGGTCATCTTTGATAATTTGGCCGCACGTCGACGCAACAGAACCGGTGCATACGTCTCGGGTACGAGGAAGGCCCCCAAGAGCCAGAGAGTCCCGCTGAAAGCAGCTAGAAATCCCATGACCCAGCGCCAACCAGCACCTACGCCTAAGAACCCACCGATTATGGGACCGAGAACAGGACCGAGGAATGGAGCAGCGGCGAAAATTGCCATAGCTTGACCGCGTTGCGCGGCAGTAAACATATCGGCGATGACACCGCCGGCGTTAGTAAGCGGCGACGAGCCGAACGCACCGGCAAAGAAGCGGAGGACCATTAGGGTCTGAGTATTCTGCGCCCCGGCACATCCGGCATTGAACGCGGTCAAGGCGCCGTACGTAACGAAGAACAGGATTTGGCGGCCGAAGAGCTCGCTAAGGGGGGCCCAGAGCAGAGGTCCGACGGCGAAACCGACGACGAACAGCGATACGCCCAGGATGGCGACCTCCTGGCTGATGCGGAACGCGGCGACGATCTCGGCTACGCCGCCAGAGTACGCGGACGATACTAGCGCGACGGCAAGGGTCGCGAAGGCGACGACGCCCGTAATGAGCCACCGCCTGAAGGGGCTGAAGTTCATGGGGTTGCGCGGGTCATCCGGGATCCATTTCACCAAGTACGGATCTTCTTCCGTTCCCGAGCCTTCGTACTGATGATTCGCGACCTCAGGGGTGACGCCGGCCTGGTCGATGACGAGGCGCCAATAGGGTATTTTCTTCATGCTTGGCCTCGCCGAGACGTTACGTCGTAGGTATGGTTCGACGTCCGGGGATTCGGGTATAGCGGTTTATACGTAGGTCAGTATCAGGTGAGCATGTATGTACAAAGAAAAAGCCAAGAGGGAAACTAGGTATATTAGGTAGGTACGGTCCTCTGTATTTGGGAACCGACAGGGCGGAAAAGCTTGTTTAACTATCGTAGCTACGGGGGTTCCAATTTTCGAGTAGTAATTATGATGAAATCCGGCGATCCAGACTGCAGAGTGCGAATGAGAAAGCGAGCTATCTGACTCCATCTTCATAAATGCAACCCATTTCTGCATAACTCGGATGTAAGAAGAGGGCCTTTGTCCGAGGTAGTCGCGCCGTTGCATAACGAGAAGAGACCGGATTACTAAACTATACCGGCTTTGTCATAGATCTGGTGGTTGGTGTCCTTCGCTGCCCTCGATGCTTCTAGCCGGATCGATCAGGATCCGCTGGAATGTTGTTTGTGCACAGGGGCTCGTGGGGCTGGGGGCAGAACTTGCGACTCCACCGCTGAATCAGCGGCGGGTCCGGACGGAGTTTGACGGTGTGTTGCGCAACCCCGTGCGGGATTGGGGGTGTGAGATATTTACTCTCCGATGCTCCTATCTGCTAGCCAACGTCAACTAGGTAGTGGAACCGCGAGCCTTGTAGAGAGGCTTCGTTTCCGTACATACTTACATACCTACTTACGTACGTATGCTCATGGCTGAGGGCCGGGAACTACATAGATTACTTAGGTAAGGTTACATACTCCTGAATATATACCCTTCTTTTCCGGGTCCGTGCAACCCTGGGTGAATCGACGTACGTAGAGTCCCACGTTTTCTGGTATGTGCAGAACCTCGAAAGTGCCAGGCCCGACGCTCCGAGTGGTGAGTTTCATGCACCTCGTACATGATGAGCGTCGCTGGATGGTCGTAGGGCCTTACGAGCGCTGATTCAGTTCTGTGCGCGCTTGTTGATGATCAGGGCTGTGTTGAAACGGCTGGGTGGTCGCCTCGTGGAGTTTTAGGTATATAAACTGGACTCTGGCTGTAGTATTTCGATCGGGAAACGTGATGTATATAAGAGGCAGTCATCGAAAATTATTGATACCACTCAGATATTGACATCGTCCTCTAGAAATTGCACAGCATTTATCCTAAACTAATATTGCGACTGCTGAGATTGAAACTTGTGCCTTGATTTCTTCAATATGGAGCACGAACTAAGATTCGTCTGGGAGCAATATGGCGGCTACTTGCCTCACTTGGGTCTAGCATTCGTCGTCTGGGTATGTGGTCTAAGTGAACCCCTAAAGGGCATCCAATGATTCTAACACTCGATATGGCAGGGAGCGATCGTTGTCGTCAGCCACATATTCTACAACCTGTACTTGCACCCGCTGCGCAAGTTCCCCGGCCCGCTCGCCGCCAGAGCAACCCGTCTCTGGCGCGCCCGGAGGATTTTGAAGGGAGATTTGCCGCAGACCGTCAGAGCGCTGCACGAGAAGTACGGCCCCGTGGTCCGCATCGGCCCCGACGAGCTGTCCTTCGTCGAGTCGCAAGCATGGAAAGACATCTACGGACACCACGGCTCGAACGAGATGGCCAAAGACCCCAAGTTCTACCGCCTGATGGGGAAGCACGTGCCGGACACCATCATCTCGGCGGACCGCGAGCGTCACGGCTTGCTGAGGAGGCAGCTCGCGCACGGCTTCTCCGAGCGCTCCATGCGCGAGCAGGAGCCCATCATCGGCGAGTACGTGGACCTGCTCATGCGCCGGCTCGAAGAGCACTGCGAAGACGGCCGCAAGCCTCTCGACATGCGAGCCTGGTTCAACTTCACCACTTTCGACGTGATTGGCAACCTTGGCTTCGGGTCGGACTTCGGCTGTCTGGAGGAATCGCGCTACCACCCCTGGGTCGGGGCCATCCTTCACAACCTCAAGGATAACGCCCTCATACGCGTCGTGACGCAGTTCCTGCCCCCACTATTCCCGCATCTCCTCAATCAGATGGGCATGCTGAAGGGGAGGAAACAGCATATGGAGTATACCAGGCAGACGGTCCGCAAGCGCATGGCCTTGAAGACCGAGAGACCTGACTTTATTGAGGGGCTTTTGAAGAAGAAGGATGAATTAGTGAGTACCTTACAGGTATATACCCTAATAAATGATGGGTAGGCTAAATGACTCGCTAGACCGAAGAGGAAATCAACGTGAATGCGTCGGTTCTCATTATCGCTGGTTCCGAAACCACAGCTACATTGCTGAGCGGCGCGGTCTATCTGCTGGGAACGCATCGTGATGTCCTGGAGAAGCTGACCCGCGAAGTGAGATCCGCGTTCACGAGCGAGGACCAGATCACGTTGACTTCGGTCAACAGCTTGACTTATATGCTGGCCTGTCTTAACGAATCGTTCAGACAGTACCCGCCTGCCGCCCTCGGGCTTCCAAGGGTCGTGCCAAAGGGAGGCAGCAAGATTGCTGGACACTGGGTGCCACAAGACGTGAGTTCCTCTCCTTGGAATCAGACGGTTCTATCTCCCATGTCCACGAAATTGTAGAGCTAACAATATCCGCGCAGACTCGTGTTGCCGTCTGGCAGCTCGCAGCCAATTACAGCGAGCGCAATTTCAGCAAGCCCGAAGAGTTCCACCCAGAGCGGTTCCTCGGCGACGAGAGGTTCGCCACGGACGACCTCAGCGCCATGCAGCCTTTCAGCGTCGGCCCGCGGAACTGCATTGGAAGAAAGTAAGCGAGTTTATACCCTAGGGTCCATACTGTATTCTCGCGTGGGTAACCCCTTACTAATTATATCTTATTTAGCCTGGCGTACGCCGAGATGCGACTTATCCTCGCACGAATCTTGTACAGGTTCGACATCGAGCTGGCGCCGAGTGCTCAAGATTGGATGAAGAACCAGAGGTTCTACACGCTCTGGGATAAGCCGGAACTGCCTGTGTATCTCAAGCCTGCCAGGACCTCTTGATTTGGATTGTGTTTAGTATCGGTGGGTGTCTGTTGGGGTTTTCAGTTTGGGGGGAAGCAAATAGGGGCTCGGGTGTTACTGTGGTAGATTGACATTTGAAGATGCCATGTATAAATATGCGTATATCTGAAACTGGGCGGTATTGGAAGCGGCTTTAGGTAGTTTTATGTACAATCAAATAGGATGGTATCATGAGAAATACAAGCTTTACATACCTAGACTATTCCCGAGTGTCTTGGCAATACTCGAGAGCCATTATTGTACTTGGTAGATTACTTGGTAGATCGTTGGGCATATCCGTGCCTGTGCTCTTCTTGCCGGATGTGTTAAATAGGATACATGGGACGTAGTCACTCCCTTATATATGCCTGCATTTGCAAATGGATTCTACAGTTCAACAAACTTCATAATGTATCGACGTCGTGTCCAGGCCGTCAATGAGTGCTGGATATCGATTTAAAAATTCCCTTGTAAGACCCCAGCCTTCAGGCTTGGTAAAGGTATTATAAAAATCGGGTTGGATCACTAATTGGCCCTCATCGGTCGGCTGGAGGAACGGTTTGTTCCAGGGCCACCTGACCTTAAGACAGCAAGTCAACATGCCAACCATATCCTGGCGGTCATACGTATGTTGGTTTTTGATGAGATTAGCCCGAAGCCTCGGCCATATGATAAAATCAGCAAAGAATGCATGCGGATAGCGGAGTTGCTCCGGCACGGGTCTTTGGAAATCGTGGAGGCGCGAGAAGCGTTCCTCGCTTGGTTCCAACATCCACTTTATTTGGTGGTAAGCGAGCCAGCCTGCGGCGAGGCGCTCCGGATCTCGACAAGGCCAGCGTCGCGTAGCTTCGTGGATGATGTTGGCGAGGTAGTTATTCTTGGAGCCATACAGAAAGTCGACGGGTTGAGGTGTTTCTGGGCACGCGCGCACAAGCTCCGGGTTGCCAAAAGCCAAATCGAACAGATCTGTCACGAATGGACTGCTGTCGATGTGGACGGGTATCAAGCTCCACTGTGGCTGGGTGGGCTCTCTTGAAGGGCTAGAGCTCGGCCGCAAAGCATGCACTGTTGGTGCTACACTGCTTGCGGTTGAGAATCGACGTCTAACGGAGTGAGTTGAGGTAGTGTCTCTGTCGTCCTCAACTCCTTGTTCCGGACGGATTGTATTAAAGGGTGATGAGGCTTCAACACTCTCTAGGACCGGATTTATAGTGGAGTTGCCCGAATCGCGTTGTGGTGAAGTATGGCGCGTCCAAGAGGACACGATACGATGGACGTGCTCTTGGCGGCCGCGCAAAACCTCATTCTCTCGTCGTAGGCCGGTGCATATCTGGCGCATGCTCTGCAGCTCGCCATCGAGCGCGATGATGCGCCGTTCGAGGGCCTCGACGTGGGCGATGCGCTTGTCCCGCAGGTTCTGCTGGGCGCGGCGGTCACGAGCCCTCTTCTTCGCGAGCGACTCTGGTGTCTCCGGGTGACTAGGCATCGCGTAAGAAGAAGCTAAGAATGAGAGAGTGGGATTGTCATGTTGAACTAGTTGAAGAGCTACGAATCAGCGTCTACTTATTCAGCTGACTGGCCGGGTCGGATCGTTTCATGCAGCCAGGGTCCGCTGCCAAAGCCGACCGTCCGGGGAATTAGGCATCTCCTAAAGTCGTATTATATGCCCTACCAAACGTAGTGGACACCGCCCACTTCGATGAGAAGTGGCCTCATCGTATCCATTGGATGTCTGGCAGAGCAGCCTGGTGAGACGATTCTTGATGTCGTAGATGTTTAGGTAAGTAAGTTCCCACGCTGGCATGACACCTACCATATCATGTCTTTAAACGGGGCGGGGAGCTCTGATTATCACATATACCCGCTATAGGCCCCCTGTGACGTAAGCATTGTAGAGTTATTTGCTTCCAAGGTTTAGATTGGGAGATTTGATTTTACTTCTATCTACAAAAGTCCAGAATTCTATGCTGATTTCTGCAACTATCCAACTTTTAGGGTTGCATAGACTGGAGCTTTCCAGCTGAGACCTTCGCTTTGAGCATGCCTATATCTCAAATCCCGCCATGCCCATCAAGTCGACAGCTGATATTCCCCTATTGAGAATATGGGGGGATCATGGCAGGTTTCCGGGTTCCTGTGGGTTCCTGCACTAGACGAAGACGTCGAAAGCATTTGTGGACAGAGAGCGACCTATCAACCCCGTCCCTGGGACTCATGAACCAACACTTAATGTGCCTCACGCTGACCGGAAGACCACTGGATCGTCTTTCTAAACACGTTAAAAGACCCAATCATGAAGCTCCAAGTCTCGCACGGCTGTCCTCGAGGGAGAGCAGTTCTCAACTCGGCGACCCGGCTTGTCCCGCATCTGGCTTCTCAAACCGCTGGGATCGAGAACCTGCTTCCGCTCTTCGCGCCTGGTACTGGCTAAGCCTCAGAGAAAGAAAGACCCTGATCGTGTCAACTGTAAATTGATACCGATGCTCGTCGCCCAATATGGCCACCACTGTGAAAGCCGTCGTACTAGGGCCTATACGGACCCTTCCCGACCCTGGAGAATAGGTATGTGGCCATGTGGTCTGTGGCCGTCAAAACTTGGCTGGGTATATATTCTGTTATCAATGTCGTGCTCGTAGTCCCGGCGCCGGAGAACATTCCAGAGATGTCCTCGTCCCTTTCGATTCGGATATCTACGATGACATCAATCATGCTGGCAGGCATCCATATATATGTCTACCTAAATACCTAATGCAGGGTAACACTCATCATTCAGAATAATCAAATAGCCTACCTGATAAGCATCCTAACGGGTGCGAAAGACAGAGGCTTTCGTTGAGCACAGCTTGACTTCTCTTCTGTCGACCTGTGTAGACCGACGAATCGAAGGGGGCCCTAGACATTCCTTACTCCCAAGCCACGGCATCGGCGAACGCTGCCATTGCTGCCCAGCTACAAGTCACCTCGAATCGCCTCCCAATCATGAAGCCTGTGTAAAGGTGTCGTGAGTGCCATTCACTATCTCGTTCCCCGAAGCCATATTCCACCTGTGTGGCTCAACGAAATGCAGGAACAATGATCTCTCATGAAAGAAACTAGATACAAAAATCTTAGAAATCACGTCGACACCGCAACTCCTAGGCTCTCAATGACTCTCGGCGGTTTTAGGGCGCAACAGGAGTAGTCTTGAGACCTTTAGATCGAGTCCTGGGCAGACTCCTCCTGGGCGGACTCCTCCTGCGCCTCAGCCTCCACCTCGGTCTGGGGGTTAGGATTGGCGAACACCGTAATACCCTGGAGCATCTCCGCGGTTGTCGGCTCCGGATCTCTGAATTCTATCCCATGTCTCTTAAGACGCTCGGTCCACAGGAGCTTTAGGCCTTCCGTGTCAGCGGCATCGAGGATCTTTGCCTCCTCCGAAGTCAGCCAGACGTCATCCAATTTAGCACGCTCTGCGGGATGGAGGGTGACACGCAGCTCGCCTTTCGCATTCACGTACATCCAGCCGCGGCCGGGAGACGACATGAAATGGTATAAATCGACTTCGCGGCATGTCGTTTTCACGAAGTCCAGGATTCTGCCCATAAGCTCGTCCCATGACTTGTGGTCTCTGGTTGATAGAGCATCCTTGATGGCATCTGGGCTAACACTTTCGGCGCCTGGCTCCTTCATTTTTTCGAGAAGCCCCTCGATTAGCATACCATGGAATCGAGAGACGGCCACCGGGAGCGTATTGACCTGGGGGAGGTTGGAATAGTCAGCATCGGCATAATTTGACTCGACGCTCGACAGAACATGCAAGACGCGGCGCTTCTCGTAATGGTCCCATCGCACCACCCCTTCCTTCCATCCGAATCGACCGCCAGCAATATCAACGGCGAACCTCTCACCAGTGTCTAAAGTGACTCGAAATACTGGATGTGGGCGTAACATTGTGCTCTCTGTCGTTCCGTCGGGCGTCATGCGCATGATAGGGCAGTCTACATTCTTGACCAGAATGGTCAGTTCCTCGACACGTTTGCACCAGTCCGCTGTATATGGTCAGCGTCGAAAAAGATTTATCATGAACGTGGTGAACTCACTGCTCCAGAGCCACACCTTCAGAGGGTGGATTTGTGAGAAGATGTCGCGCGCGAACTCATTGCTTATGGCCATCATCTCGGCGCGCTTGGTAGGGAACTTGTCCGCGTCAAACGTCCTGACGAAGTAGTCTCCTTGCATGGCCACTAACAACTTAGACTCCTCCTTGACGATGGTCACATGGTTTCTCACGGAACACATCGTGGGGATGAGGTTGGATGCCTGAAATTCGGCGGCTGTGAAGAAGGCTCGCATTACCGCCACGCTTCTCCTGAGACGCGTTCGACTCTTGCATATTCCGCTGTGTTCGGCCCAATGCTCTCCCTGGCACTTTCTACTACAGTAGGGCTCCGAGACACTGAAGTATTTCTGCCCGTCGTAGATCGTATACACCTGACAGCCGGCGCAGATTATGGTGCCGTCCTTCTTCCCGCAGTTGCTGCATTTCAAGGCCATTGTGAGGGCCCTGGGCAGTTGATCAAAGTCTTTACGAACGGGAGGTCTGTATCCACCGTCGACTAGCACGCCAGGTAGCCTCCTGTCTTTTCTGCCCTGGACGATCCACCTGATACCGGCAAGGAATCGTTGCTGTTCACGACCCCACTTATTACCTGCGACATGGAGGCTGAGGTCGGCTAAGCCTTCGATGAAGGGAACGCGCAGACCTCTCTCGAGGGCGAGCACTCGAGTAACAACATCTCGGAGTAATGGAATGTCGCCGTGGGTGACCCCACTGTACCTAATCCTGACTAGGAAATGTTCTAGAGCCAGTCTATATATGATATCTATCAATACTTCCGTGTCCGTTGTCTCATCGATGAAGGGGCTGTGGAGTGATTCGAAGAGCTGCTCGGCTGGATCAGTGCTACTGAGTATCCTGTAACTCGGCTCGAGGTCCTCCATCTTGAAATGAACTCGACAGTGTCAACGACGGCGATGATATGAAAGAGGAGAAAGAAGGGGGATGATGCTGGCGGCGACGACAAGGGTTCTGGTAATAAAGGCGTTAAGATGACGACAACGATGGACCGAAACAGTAATGGTGAATAGGATGGCTGCGACCAAGGCCTACCAGCGAAAGACCTTGGTAAGTTGGCAGAGAATGTGTGGGCAGGTTGCGGGTGTCAAATGCAGTAACCGTACTGTAAGAGAGGGGAGTAAACTTGACGGAGCCAACATGATCTGGTGGAAAAGAAGGCGTGTTGGATAGCAGCGGGCCCGTCTGGATATTATGGATCGCTGAAGGGACTGGTGGTGAGCAACCATATATACTGCGGCAACTGCTCGGCGTCCCTGAGGCTGAGATGATGCCGTGGTGTAGAGGCCAGCTCTAGTCTCACAAATCGCGGCTCAAAACTAAAGGGAATGCACGGCAACTGGTCCCTCTTTGAGACGCGTCCTGAGGCTTGACGCGTCAACCTACAAAGGGAAATTTCGATATGTACCTAGATATCGGTGCCTTAGGTACATAACGAACTTGTCGAAGCCTGTGCGCGTCTCTTGCCGCGTGAAGATTTGGGATGTAGTGGACTACAGAGGAGAGCTTCGATCTATATACGCGTACCGAATTAGCGATTTATATAGGTACCTAGATAGAGGTATATATAACGTGTGAAGGCCTAGGCTAGCCCATTCACCTATTGAAAGGGCATCCATTTGATTCAGGAAGCACCTGGTAGACACTGGTTATATTCAACACCTAACTGATTCTTTAATATACCTAAAAACCTATCTTGTGACTCATCTGGACATTTGGTCTAGCACTGCATCTCTGACGAAAGTATGGTTTGCTACAACTGTCAATATCTAGGTACTAGTTGGCCTTTTTGGCTATATGAGTCGGAAGGCTAATAGACCGTTTGTAAGCTGCTTAGTTCTATGTAAAGTAGATCTCAGAGATTCATCTAGGTATGCAAGCAGAGAGAACTCATTATTCATTTTCAGTTTGTGACTCCGCTAGCCTTACGAAATCGTATACCGAATTGGCAGCTCATGGTCGCCCCTTATAGATCATTCAGGAGGTTACCAGACTAGGTAAGCATACTTATTGTGCTGAATAAAAGTTGTGATATAGATACCTAGGTATTGAGTTCTCGGATAAACCTGAGCGTGATAGAAGTACCTTAGGTACGCTTGTATGTATCCGATGTGATAAGATCTCGTGGTGTGTTAGATAGTCGATAGCTAACCGAGTCCCCTATCAACGGTAAATATCCCGGCGACCCAAAGCCCATTGCTGCAGCCTCATGCGGGCATTTCCCCGCTGCTCGAGCCCTGGTCTTCGGGGACCTTTGACGTATTACGTGGTGAATCGACCAGTAGATGCTTGGAGGACGAGAACGCCACTGAAGTGATTGGTGATAGAGTGCTGCATGCGTCCAGCAGCCACGGTTTCGCTCCAATTATACTACCCGCCAGCCCTCCATAGATTGATGCTGTGCAACCAAATCTAGGCTGCGGGCCGCAGAAAGCAAGTAGGTATCTTCAAAAGCAAGCTTGCATGCTATACCCCATAGGTAGTTTGGGGAGGTATAAAAGTACAATGTTCTCTGGCGAGATAGGGCAAATGGCTCTCCCACCTTTTTTTCCCTCCTGCCATGTCCCATCCCTGTGTAGGTAGCTAAACCGTGTCACTTCTCCTTGAAGTTGGCATCGAGTCAATTTTAACCAACATGATGGACACAGTAGAGCCGCTAACAGCGTTTGTTCTCTTATTCGTTGGCTGGTATGTGATATCAGCCGTCTATTCGTGGTACCGCCTTCGTCATATCCCTGGTCCGTTCTTGGCAACATTCTCGTACCTGCCGCTGGCTCGGTATGCTTTGACTGGCAAGCAGCTTGAGTACTACGATTCTACCAGTAAGAAGTACGGCTCGCTCGTTCGCATTGGCCCTAATGAAATTTTGACGGACGACCCAGAGGTCTGGAAGCAAATGTCGGGCACGAAGAGCAAGTATTGGAAGTCGGGCTGGTATTCGGGCTCCAGGTTCAATCCATACCACCCGACTACGTTCACGACGCTGGATCCACGACCCCATGATAAAGCCAAAGCTCAACTTATGCCTGGGTATACTGGTCGCGATAACCCTGGCGTTGAGACTGACATCGACGCTCAAATCAACAGCTTGGTCGACCTGATTCGTAGGAAGTACATCACCACGCCCAACGGAGGAGGATATCGTCCCCTGAATCTAGCGCGGACTGTTCATTTCTTCACCTTGGATGTCATTTCCAAGCTGTCGCTGGGAGAGGCGTTCGGGTGCCTGGAAACTGACTCGGATCCCCATAGGATATCCGAGACGCTGGATGCAGCAATGCCTTTCGTAATCTTAACCGCTGATGTGCCCTGGGCTCGGAAAGTAATGTTCTCCACGCTTTACCTCAAGCTTTTCGGTCCCAAGGAAACGGACTCTCGAGGAATGGGCCTGCTGATGAAGTGAGTAATTTGGGCATTTCAACCTTTTGGTCCCACCATTATCTTCGCGTCCGTATTGACAATTGTGCTCGTAGGTTGGCGAACGCGGCTGTTCGTGAGTATTTCAAACCGGATGCTGTTATAGATGAGACAAGAATTCTGGTGAGTCGCGTGTGGCGGCCTGCCGTACATGCTCGGTATATTTCCTGCGAAACATGACCATTAATACGTGTGCGGATGCCAGGGATCGTGGGTCCGTCATGGTGCCACCCAGGCCCATTGTGAAGTCGAGGCGGCTTTCATGTTTGCAGCCGGGACTGACACAACCGCTACTGCAATCCGGATAACGATTCTGTACATATTAGCAACACCGCGGATATACCAGCGACTGAAGGACGAAATCGCATCAGCCGTCCGAGAGGGAAGGGTGTCGCAACCTATCACGCAAGCGGAGGCAAGAGGCTTGCCGTATCTTCAGGTGCGTACGAGGGACGTGCTCATACAGCTGAAAATTGGGCGTGGCGTCAAGCCCGCGAGCTGACATAGTGGAATGAAGGCGGTTATTTACGAAGGATTGAGAATCAGACCTGCAACAACCAGCCAGGTATCCAAGGAGGTACCTCGAGGCGGCGACACGGTCAACGGCAAGTTCATCCCCGAAGGAACGGCAATAGGTCCGAACTTTCAGCCGCTTCTGCGCTCGAAGGCCATGTTTGGCGAGGATGCAGACGTCTTCCGGCCAGAACGCTATTTGGAAGTTGACGAGAAGACACGCATGGAAATGCAACGGCATGTCGAGCTTGTTTTTGGTCACGGTCGGTGGATGTGTGCCGGGAAAACCATCGCTTTCATGGAGCTGAACAAGATTTTCTTCGAGGTATGTTCTTTTCTCCCGCTGTTCGCTGCCCTGTTTGTCTACTGCCTCGGGATGTAGAGAGCTTACATGGCTTGCGATGTAGTTATTCCGTTATTTCGATTTCCAGCTCGTCGAGCCGATGAAGCCCATGATTACTTTCTCCCACGGACTATACATTGACAAAGGGTTGCTTGTGAGGGTAACGGAGTCTGCCATAACTTCTTGACCTTGCCCTGTTTTTGACGATGCTGCGTAATTGAATTTGTACGATGATTGGTGTTCGTCTTGGAAGTTTAATTCCTAAGGGCCATGTCTCAGTCGTTGTTACACAATTTAGTTGTCTACGGGTAGTCTTATCTTGATAGTAAGGGTCTTCGGGGTACCACTATAATGGCCTAAATCCTTCGTCCATGTCGCTGCTACCGATTATCCCTTATGTTAGCGGATAACCTCGGGTGTCCGAGACCCTGGCACCCTGAGCCTTGTCACACCCGAGATAGCTTCTTCATGCTGTACGACGTGAATAACAGAATTGCGATCGGCGTTGATGCCGCGGCTCTGTACCGATAGTTCGTCATGGAGGTCCCCATCTTCCCCATATTCCTCCATAGTTCCCCAAAGTCCCCATCTTTCCCCGTCTTCTCCAGGTTTCCCCTCAATTCAGGTTTCTGGGAAACCATCTCCACTCTGCCCGTCTATATCTTGTAGCATAGCACCCGTACGGTTGCCTTCAGAGGCTATGTACGTAATCTAAACGTGCGTGAAGATGGCGTTGTTTTTGTATTTGACCACCGTTTTGGTTGGCGTGCTTTCTGCGCTCTTATACGCCCCTGTCAAGCGCGAAGCTACAGTTATTGGGCTGTTCCGACCGCTAAGTTCGTGGCAAAACATTCATGGGATTGAGAATCGAGTGATTCCAGACACAGTTGCTTGCGAGGACCTGCATTACCACGAGCCATCTGGATTACTATATTCGGCATGTGCGGGTGACTTGGAAAAGGCGGCCGGCTGGTTCCCAGGGTGCGTGAGCGGTATTCCATAAGCTATTATTAGACGTCTTCATTGCGAATCAGCTAAGAGACTAATGCATTTTATGTACAGGGCTGGCTCATTAGATTACCCGGAAAAGCCTGGCTATGGCACGTTGGTCGTGATCGACCCAAAGGTTAGTTCCGATACTGCTAATTGCCTACTCTTGGGCTGTGAGTGGTCGTTCGTGTGGCATGCTAACATTCTATAGACATTGAAATCGCGGAAGCTCAAACTTGTCGACTTCCAATCACCCGCATTCGTCACTCACGGGATAAGCCTCTACAACCCCCCCTCGGATCCTACAACCATTTACATATTTGCCGTGAATCACTTACCAAACACCCCGAGCTCGTCAACTTCATCGAAGGAGCCTAAAGCGGCATCGCGCATCGAGCTATTTGTGCATACTGTCGGAAGTGACACTGCAAAGCACATAAGATCTATCTCGCACCCTCTGATTAGGACGCCTAATGACCTCCTCGCTTTGTCTGAGAAGGAGTTCCTTGTCACTAACGATCACTATTATCGAGGTGGTCTAATGCGTCTTGTGGAAGACCTAGTTCATAAACCGTGGACTGACCTGTTGCACGTGCGCGTTGGTGATACCAATAACGTCACCGCAACCATTAGTACCGCCTCAATCGGAGGTAATAATGGCTTGGGTTGGGGTCCGAACGGCCAGGTTCTGATTTCAGATGCCACGGGAGGCACTATATACTTTGCGGAACTTGAAGGGGACCACAGCAAGACTCTATCAATCACCCACTCGATTCCTGCAGACGGTGTCGTCGATAATCCCAGCTTCTTTTCGGACCCCTATGTCTCGTTCGACGGCAAAGACTACAGTGGATACCTTCTTCCAGGGCTTGGGCGCCCAATCGACTTTCCAGTCAACTACAAAGATCCCACGGGACAAGCACCCCTCCCGAGCCTTGTCTGGTACTTGCCAGAAAGCGCAGGCAAAAAAGAGAACCGCAAGACACAGCCAAAACTTGTATTCTCGGACGACGGTAGTAATCTGAGAGGAGCGACCACTGCGGTTATCGTTGCTATAGATCCAGCGACTAACAATGGCAAAAGAGAGGGATGGCTATTTGTGACGGGGGTCATAGCACCGCATATGCTGGCTACAAAGATAGACTTCGCCACTGCTCTCGTATGAGGAATCTGATACCCAACTCTCTTCATTGAAATGGTGCTTCGTGGGCAAGAGGTAAGGTCATTCCTTGCAGTATCATGCCTTCCATTGCTGACACTCATCAGTGAAGACTAGCGGGGGTTGCTGGACTCTGGCGAAGTAGGAATTGCGTAATATGTGCGGCTCTAACTATAGCCTTATCTAGATCTTTTGCCTATGCCTTTGTTCTAGTTTTAGGTGCACATGTAAACAATGCACTGGGAAGATCGCCCTTGTCGTACGACGTCATTCATAGAACAATGCCCATTCTATCATGAGCATAAATATCTGGTCAAGCTGGAGTCGCATAGGGCAAAACGTTCCTATTCTTGTGGAATAGCTTAAAGATACCAAGAAGTCTGCTTAGCCGAATACCATGGAGTCCACGGGCGGCGTAGGAACTGAGACAGCTCCTCAGAGAGCAACCCGGCTAATTCAGTCCTTCCTAGCAGGCTTTGTAGCATTGTGTCTATGCCAAAACATCCCCATAATTTATGAGTTATTCCTCTCACCTCTCATACCGATTGTTCTTCAAAGCCTCGTGGCAGCCTACCGAAGTTTTACTTCTGGAATATACTGGAACCTAACCGGATATTACCAGGTCCTATCCACTTGCATCCGTCGTGGCATAGCTGCGGTAAATTGGTGCCTAGCTATACCGTCATTATTGTACCGAAGCTTGATTTTTGCCTTATCCAGGGACATAAACGCGGGCTACGATGCCGTATCCGCCGGATTCCACAACGGCATAGCTAAAGTAAACTGGTGTATGGCTGTATCCTCATACTTGTACAAAAGCTTGGTTTCTTCCATATTCACGAGCATAAACGACGGTTACGATGCTGTGTCCACCGGATTTCGTCATGGCCTGGCCAGACTGTACTGGAATATCACTCGAGTATACTGGTCTTTAATTGCCCGGATATTAGAGAGCCTAGTTATAACTGGCCAGGGCCTGCCTGTATTGTACCATAGGCTATCTACCAAGGTTGACCAGACCGTGGCTCTGACCTACCCAAGCTCACTCACCACGAAAGCTTACCAAGGCCTAATCAGGGCCTACAATGTCATCGCTGCTATATTCCACGGAGGCCTGGCGAAGCTTTACCAACTCCTACCTACATTCAAGTCCGGAAGCGTCGCAGATCCACCTGAGGTCACTACTACAGCCCTGTCTACAATCCTGACCCGGGACTTAGCAACAAAGCCGAGGACGTGGTACGAAGTATTAGAAGTAGCCCCATACCTAGCCCTAAAGCATGTTATACGGGAAGCATTAGACATCTGGGACCGTTACTGGGCCCCCATCTCCATGGGTTGGCTCCTGATATTTCTCCTCTGGTCCGACCCCTTCTTCTCGTTGCGCTGGAAGGGTCTCACCACGCTGTTCCAAGCGTCGAAATTAGCACTACTAGCCGGCCTCTTCATCTTCAGAGTCAAGCCTCGCAGAATAAAGTCCGTAGATATGTGGACCGCGCGCTTCTGGAGGGAGATCGTTGCTTACTCCTCGCTCGTTATCCATGCTGGCACTTTGTTCACGTTGAGTGCGATCGTCCAGGAGTACTTTGGTTTCGATCTCAGTATGCTTGTCTTTCTACTCGTGCTTACTGATACTCTCCTCTTGTTCGTGAACACCCGCAGGTTATGGGAGTTCATTCCTTTCTACACATGGTACATCGCTCCCACCCTCAAGGCGGTCTTAAGAAAGCGTGGGAGGTAAAATACCAAAATATGAGAAGGGAGATGAATCTCTCTGAGGGGCTCTACTTGCTTTAACCTGCTTGCCCTGGAATTTGGGACTTTGCTGAAATTCACACGTAGGAATGCCCTAGTCGTAAAATGGTATTTGGAATAACCTATTCAGAACATGACAAATTATAACGTGTTTCTTTGAGTCGTTTGTAAGGACCAGCCGTTTTCCTATCCAGTAAACTATCAGGAAGTTCTTAGGTAGAATAACAAGGGAGCTTGGAGTTGGAATTGAGTTCACTTTGTTTTTTTCTAATCTGTATGAGAGGCCTGAACCGAGCAAGCCTTATATGGATGTTTCAAGGCCCTGACTGCTGACCACTAGAAGTTTGTAAGCCAACGTAAAAGACTTGAAACTGCACGTCCCCGTAAGGTTTATCAATCGAGAGCATACCTGTTGAAAAACTTCCAGAGACACGAATATCATGCACTCCTTAAGATTATTTAATCGTATCACCCCCATACCTCCTTAGCTACATCTCGCACGAGTTCCAATTTCTCCCACATCCTCTCCATCGTCATCCCCTTCCCACCAGCCAAGCTACTGCTAGAGAACCCGCACTGGGGGCTAATGGCCAGGCAGTCCATCGCCTCATCTCGGCTTATCCCCTGCGCAGCAGCAATCACAGCCGCAGCGGCAGATATCTTCTCCTTGAGCACGGCCGGATCCTCGAGCTCCGCCGTCTTCGTCGAGACGAGCCCAAGCACCACGTTCTTGCCCTTGGGCAGGAATCGCAAGGGCTCGAAGCCGCCCGCGCGCTCGACGTCGTCGAACTCCAGGTAGTAGGTCTGGTAGCCCGTCTCGTTGAAGAGCTTGTACGCGATCTTCTCGTATGACCCCGAGACCCAGTGCGTCGATCCCGACATGTTGCCTCGGCAGAGATGCATCCCCGCGTGCAGATCCGCCGGCTTGCTTGCCAGGAGCTGGTTATGGGTGCGCGTATACAGGTCTAGCAGCGCGTCCACGTCTGTGCCGTCCTTTTTACACCCTTCGACGAACTGCGAGGAGCAGAAGTACGTCAGGTGCGGGTCGTCTACCTGGATATTGCGCAGACCGGCGTCGTAAAGCGTTTGCAGTTCGGCGGCGTAACATTTGGCCAGGTCGTCGAAGTACTCCTGGTCCGAAGTATAGCCTGACTCTTTGGTCCACGCCGTGCCGGGCTTCAGCTGGATGTGCTGATAGTTGGGTGCTGGGATAGTGAATTTGGCTTCACGCCACAAATCCCGAGGTAAGCAGTCGCGCAGCTCAAGCCATTCGGGAAGATAGGGGGACTCCTTGTACTCGATCTTGCCGGTACACACAACCGCAGCCCGGGTCGTGGCTCCCATCTTGGCAAGACCCGTAGTTGTCGGGAAGTCGGTGCGGAATGCATCGGGGATGGGAAGATCCGGCTTCGCTTCGAAGCCGGAGAGTTTCTCGAAGAAACCACCATAGTAGATATGGCGGGCATATTCTCCGTCTGTAATTGGTCGCACCCCCTTTTCCAATTGTGTTTTCACGACTTCGCGAATTGCATGCAGCTCGGCGTCTTTGACCGACTGTGGGATATCCAGTGAATACATTTGGGACGGAGAAGAGAGACTCGAGCGCGCCTCCAGGAGGGACTGGGGCCGCAACAATGATCCTATATGATCGGCTCTGAAAGGAGGCGCCATATTTGGCCAATATATAGAAACACGTAGTGAATTATGAAGTTGTCTTGAGTCTAGAAATTCAGGTAACACGAGCCGAGAATGAAGGTTTCTATTAACCTATAAACCCCTCCTTTCCCCGAGAATCAATGACTACTACCTTGCCCGTAATCGACTATCTGTATGGGCTATCTGCGTACTGGAGTAAGGAGGTTGCCGACATCTTACTCCGCATTGATTCACTCCATTGTGGATCCTGCGGGGGACCACCCGGGACTCCTCGCTCTGGTGTTGTAGAAGCATGTGTCTGTCTTCTTCATGGTGTAAAATGAATATAGGGGTAGCTTCGAACACTTTTACAAGAGGTTCCGAACTCCTCCTTCCCGTTTGACATATGAGGAGAGCTAGTATATTGTCAAAATAGCTTCGCAGGGACTTAACACAAAACGTACTTAAGTGCCGAATCGAAAGGACGGGTCGTGCAGCGAGTGATAGCCAGTAGAGTATAGCTGGCCGCGAACGTGTTACAATGGAGATAAATAGTGGTTATCGATGAATAACATTCATCCTTATTCCCTTCTGAGTGACTAGGTGCACACTATACCCTTATATACCTCCCATATCCAGTTGCCCTGACCCGGCCCCACATTCAGCAACAGATGGAATGGGCTTGCTATATCACACACACTTGCATGGGGAATACGGGCGAATATATTGCCTATTGTGAATGATTATTGATTCACCGAACCATATCATGGAATCAAGGTGTAGGCTGTTTGCTCCTGGATTCTGTACCTTGGCACCTATCCCTATTGTCATCTCAGGTTTAGGGTTAGGGTTATGAACTCCTTTCTCCTGGCGCGAGAAGTGGATGCCCTCGCACAGCCACAGTTGTCTTCGCCTCAAGGATGCTATTAAAGCTAGGCTTTATATCTAACTGCGAGTCGTGTCCAGTCGTGCAATATCTTCTGTCTCGTTTTCTCTGAGCCTCCTTCCTTGTCCATCCCATATTCTATATGGGCTAGCTCCTGGCGATGTGCCGCCTTCGGGAAGCAGAATAAGTGGATTCCAGTCCCATCGTCTTATGGTCCGACAAGAGCTTTTGCTCCGAACTGCGACAAAGAGTCGGGTGGGGGCTAAATCCTCTGATCGTGACCCGAGGTCGCCATACATGCGCGCCAGTAATGTACGTATCTACGCCTCCTAGAGGATGATAAAGCATTTGCGGCTCCACCATCTCCATATAAATCTCACAGGCTGCTAGTTAGCTGACAAGTAACTTTCAGCTAGGTTTCTTAAAGAAGATACCTACAGCTATAGCTGTGTGCCTGATACGAAGATTATGGCTTTCTTCAATCAATCAATTCAAGAGCAGGCGGTCTACATACAGGGCTACATATGGGGAACTTGCCCCATCCTGTACCATCGACTGCCTCTCAGTTGGCCGGTTATAAGCGTTATAGGTCCCGCCATCTTATCTCCGATGCCATATAGGAATTAAGCTTAAGCACCTCCATGAACATCCTTGCGGCGCCCGCCTGAATAGCATAGATGTCAAGATATGAACCGAATTTGGGACAAATATGGATCGGATTCGACAAGAGATGTGAGACGCGTCACAGGGATAAAAATACAACGAACACTCACGGTCTATTCGTACCTAGGCCCTCAAAGGCTTCATAAGGTAAGTTTCATATAAGTGCTGGTCGAAGTGCGGTGTGGACTGATCTTTTGGTCAGGGGAGAACCATGATTCCCAATTGACAAGTCACTACACAGCAGATACCCTGAGCCGGGTATCCGAAGCTGGGGGTAGTCTGGTGCGGAAAGATCTAACCATAGCGAATCTACTGCACGTTTAATATTATATGTACCGCGCTGCCGCGTGGCACCTAATATGAATTCCTGTTCCGTGTAAAAGAGGTTACCTAGCGTATGGAACCCCTTAGGTTAAAAACCTATCCCCTTAGCTAGCAGACAACTACAGTATCCCTAGCTCAGGTACAGAACATCCCACCCTCAAAAATAGCACTTAAGTGGATCAGATGGAGTGATCTGCAGAGGGCTGTGTGTGAATTCTCGGCCAATTAGGCGTGAACTTTTATGGCTCCTACAACCCGATCTAGAGGTACCAAAGCCTAAGGTACCTAAAGCTGTAGCTGGCCTACGGTTAAGCACGTATACAGGCAGACAGGGTAGCATCATGATCTGCGTGCATGGTAGCGCCGGTGCAACAGGCCGGACGCCCTATGTAGGATCCATGCAACGGCGTGATCCGATGAAGACGTTAGTCTGAACACAATTCCTAGCCCCATTATTTATAGCCACGAGCATATAATATGGAGGACAGCAGGAGAAATCCGTATCGATTCTCAACGTGTATAATAAACGGTATATATATCCGCCTACCTAGATACCTACCCAAGCTCAGATTTCAACAAGGATACCTAGCCAGAACAAGATCTCCCCTGAAAGCTGCGGAACAGTGACTTGAATATGGCCTCCGAATCCTATGACTTTATCATCGTAGGAGGCGGGACGGCCGGGCTCACGCTTGCTCGTCGTCTTTCGGAAGATCCTACTCAGAGCATTCTGGTGCTTGAGGCTGGCTCTGATCACAGCGATGACCCGCGCGTCAAGACACCGGCGTTATACACGTCTCTCCTAAAGACTGAGCTTGACTGGGATTTTACCACCGAACCCCAGGTATGATTCGCCTTCCCCTCAGTAGAAGTTTTGTTAACAGTATCATAGCAAAACCTCAATCTCAGAAACATCAACTTGAATCAGGTGAGTCTGGAGTTATTCACTTTCAATTCCAAGGGTATCCAAGGCCGGGTGCCTTAACTTCACTGGATGCGGGGGCCTTCACTAGCTTCGTGGGCTCAACCTCCCTCCTTCCCATGTCCCTAAGAGAATAATAGGATCTGACTGAATCACGGAGCAGGGAAAAGCCTTGGGCGGTTCTAGTGCCATAAATGCGCAAGTATTCGCTCCACCGACCAAAATAGTGATTGATTCCTGGGCCGCCCTGGGAAACACTGGCTGGGACTGGGATGGACTTCGCGACTACTTCACCAAGGTCTACACCGCTCCGGAGATCCCAGAAGCCCTGGAACAGAGCCTGGCCATCGACGGCTGGAATGCAAAGAGCCACGCCGGCCGAGGTCCTGTTGAACTCTACTATCCCGGCAATCCGCTCCATCCTATCCGCAAGGCCTGGGCCGAGGCTTTCAAGAGCTTAGGATATCCCGTATCACATGACCCCTGGGAGGAGCCGCCCGTGGGGGTTGCGGCCTTTAGCTATCCCGCGAGCATACATCCGACGCGGAAGGATAGAATCTACGCTACGAATGCGTATTACAAGCCCGTCGCGGACCGGACGAATCTCCACGTCCTAACCAACACCACGGTCGAAAAGGTTCTCTTCCAGGACCAAACGACGACGGCGGCGGGAGTCCAGTATGTCTCTGAAGGTCAAACGAAGACCGCCGCAGCTCGCAAAGAGGTCATTGTCGCTGCAGGCGCTCTGCAATCCCCCAAGCTCCTGGAGTTATCCGGTATCGGCAACGAAGAGATCCTCAAGAGGTCAGGTATTGAGGTCGTCAAGCACCTAGAAGGTGTCGGAGAAAATCTCCAAGACCATCTGATGTGCGATATCATCTTTGAAGCGACGGACGACTTAGAGACACTCGACCTTCTGCAAGACCCCGAGGTATTAGGGAAGGCCATGCAGGAGTTCGTGACGAACCACACCGGTTTGCTTACCTCCTCGAGCGTAACGACCTGCGCCTTCATGCCCGTGCCCAGTAACAATCTAGAGGAACGCCGAGAATCGCTGAAACACTTACTCCAGCAGAGCCGCTCTTCCGGGGAACAGTCTTCAGATCGGGCCAAAGCTCGAGCTGCAGCGTACCACGAAGTAGCCGGGAAGACCCTGCTCGACCCGCAAGCGCCAACGACGGCGTACGTCACGGCCACCGTGCAGAACCACCTCCCACCCGACCCCGACACGGGAAAGCAAGCGCCGCTCCGCCCAGGCCGACACGTCTGCATAGTAGCGGTGCTCTCCCAGCCGCTCTCCCGGGGGAGCATCCACGTCGCGTCCAAGGACGCCTCGAAGGACGCCGTCGTCGACCCCAAGTACCTAACGAACCCGGTGGACCTCGAAGTCATCGCAGAGCAGCTGCGCTTCATCCACACGATCGCCGCGTCGCCAGCACTGGAAAGCGTGCTGAAACAGCCGCTGAAGCTGGTCCACCGGGCGGCCGCCTTCGACAGCTTGGACGACGCGAAGCGGTACGTCAAGGCCCGCGGCAGCTCGATGTGGCATCCCGCGGGCGCGTGTTCGATGCTGCCCGAGGATAAAGGGGGTGTGGTCGACACCGAGCTGAAGGTGTACGGCGTGGACAAGCTGCGCGTCGTCGATGCGAGTGTCATCCCGGTGCTGCCCCCTAGTACCTTGCAGTCGACGGTGTACGCGGTTGCAGAGAAGGCGGCGGATCTGATAAAGAAGGAATACGGATTGAAGTAGGCGACACTCGTTGCTATAAGGTAAACATGGAGAAAGCTAAAAAGGGGGCGGAAAGGGGGAGGCTGCTTCTAGATAAGGGGCCGTATGCCCCATGATGAGTATGTGGGAATGAAAAGCGGATTTCGTGGTCAGATACTTCAGATACTTCCATTTTGTATGTTGCATCCAGACCTTCCTACTCTGAAATACAACATTCCGTAGCAGATTCGTGAAGGGCTCTAAAGTATTAGTTTCCATTGGACATATTCTTCGTGATGTCCTTTACAAGTCGAGATAGTTTCTCGGCAGCATGACCTATCTCGTCCACGTAATCCCTCACCGTCCCCGATGTAGCCAACACGCCAGGCGATATCGAATCCAGTTGGGATTTCATAATCACCAAGTCTTGAGATTGAGCGTTGGACTGTTGCGATTGTCGTTCAGCTTGCGTCGTTACGATAGAACGATAGGTCGGCAACTGTGCCAGGAGTCGATGATGACACGAACCCAAGAATCAAAGAAGTCTGCTTCATAAGAATATCTGAGTGAGCATTAGTCCCTCGTGAGATCCTAATATCAGACTCTCGTGTGATACTAGACATGTGTTTGATATTGTGCCTACTAAGGGCTCAGTCGTGTTGTTACACCGCCAGACTGGAAGATCGCATACAGTTGTTGTTCACTCAAGAGAATATTAGTGGCGACCATTTCAGACAAATGGTCTTCCTGGATTCGTCAACGTCCTTGTGCGCTATCATGGAACAGTGCAGCCTTGTTCCAATATAGCTTGGACTCCTGGCGGCGCGGAAATGTCTAAGGCTGCATGTTGAAGGGTACTATGTAAGAGGTCAAGTTCGGCACCGAGTTGCTGGAAATGCGCCGGTGCATTCTTATAGTTGCGAAGCTCGACAGAGATCCATTCGAAGAGGCCGAGAACGGCGACCTCGTCGCCCACAGCAAATCCGAAGGACATCCATGTTCACATACGCCTGAGAAGTGAGAAGTGGTGGACCATTGGGAAGAAAACTCACTGTCCCCAATTGTGGGAGAGGGGCACATTTATGGGCAAATTTGCGCCTACAGCAGAACCTTCTATCGGTCGCGACACCAGATGGCTTAGGCGTCAGCCCCCTACGTCTTGCTAATTGGATAAGGCGTAATTAGTCGCGTAGGTCAAGACAATACGGATGCCGTAATACCTATAATTCGACAGTAACTCTTCGAAGCTCTGTAATTAATCATTATCGTGAAGGAAAACTTTCTCTTACTCTCTCCATGGAAAAATATGAAATGTAAATTGAGGCCAGCAATACGTATTGCCTAGCATACACGGCCCTTATCGCCATGGTCATTAGTCATACATACCGATTGCACAATAACTTCGCCCCCAAATTGTGCATCGAAGGCTCACCAAGGAAGCCTATTTGTTGGAATACTTCCACCTCATTTCTTCGTCGCAGCCTTGGCCAAGTCGGCTAGGGCATCACGACGCTTGAACTTGGCATCCTGGATGACACCCGCATCAGCATCGCTAGAGAAGTTACCCGTCCACTCAACAAAGGTGCTTCCCTCCAGCTCGCCCGAAGTGACAGCGTAGCAGCGGATGGTGGAGAGAACCGAGGAGTAGCTGAGCTCAGGCTTGGCAGTGATGACGCTGTAGGTGATGTAGTGGTTGATGGTCTCGGGCACGGTTAGCATTAACACATCGACATAAGGCATTTGATTGGTCATACGCTGTGCTCTTCCTGCTTCACCTCGAGCTGGGTACCGTCCTTGAATGTCCACTGCACGACATCGGTCTCATCGCTGGTGCCCTTGACCCACTGGCTTGACTTCAGGGCAGACCAGAAGTTGGCGAAGTCCTGGACTGCGGAATGTTAGATGCGTTGTGTTGATCAATACTAGTTCGTCTCACTCACGCTTGATGAGGTGCCAGACGTGGCTAAGAGGGGCCTTGATGACGGCCGACTCGACAACGGAGGTGGAAGTGGGGATCGACATGGTAATTATTGGGTTGCAAATGGCCTAGGTACTTTCTTGAGAATCAGATGGCGGCGAAATTGCGATTCGATCGAAGTTGTAGGAAGAAGAAATCGTTAGGCGGAGAGGTTCAGAAGGCTGTGTGAGGTGTGAGGTGTGAGGTCCTTATGAAGAAGGTGAAGCTTCCATCGTTTGTACCTGCAGCAAACGAAGTCATAACGTCACCGCATGAGGGGCAGGGAGCCCATAAAGAAGCTGCAGCACGCAGCTTGTGGTGGGGCAACACCGCAGCACCTTCTCCAAGCTCAATTTTGGATCATTCGAGAAGCGAGCAAAATGCGTTATGTTATGGACAGAAACATACATCTATCATGTGTTTTTATTTGCCAACTCTCTCTATTCACGCATGGCTTTCTCATGTGTAGTCCTTTAATTGCATGTAGCTTTGTTTCTAGAAGGGGCTTCATGATTCACCCTGCCCACGAATTGTACAATCATCTAAGTCTTTTCAAAGCTCTAGGCATCTTGTAAGATAATCAATTCTGTATAAGGATGATATACTCAATGAATGACTATTTCGTCCGTTTCCAACGCTCAAGAAACCGTAAAGCTGCCTCTCACAATAATTACCCAAATAGGCAATCCCTCTCCTTTTAACACGCACGAGCCACAATCCGCTTACTCAGCCACGCCCGGGTTTCGGGGTGGAGCTCCTGCAGGCGGCCCCTGAAGACAGAGCCCGAAGGATTCAAATAGCTCCAGTGGCCAGAAAGTTTTTCTCTTTTCTTTTACTTACTTCTCGTCTCAATATCCTTTTTGACAGTTCAGGATGATATTTAGATGGTGGTGGATTCTCTCGGGGCTGGCGTTGTCGGCTCCCGAAGCGGCTAGCAGCTCGGATCCGATTGCTCTGCTCAGGAAAAAGGGGGTCACCTCTGACCGCTTGGACGAGATATCCTTAGGCCTCAAGGCCAACGACGGGTGCTTCTGTTCGCTGGCAGTAAGTTCGAACTGCACTTCTTGAGGCCTTTGTCTCCAATTGATTGATTTTCCTCCTTGCTTCTAGTGCGATACACTTACCAGCATATTCGGCGGCGATAGTGTATACATTGCTGGGCAGGAATCCTATGAGACGTCCCAATCCAGTTTTTGGTCACAGCACCAATCCCGGGACGTAAGACCTCGATGTTTTGTCTATCCTACTGACGCTGAGGACGTGTCCGTCGTAGTTCTACTAGCCCGTGCTACACAGTGCCCTTTCGCCGTGAAAGGCGGTGGCCATACCCCATTCAAGGGCGGCTCTAACAGCAACGGGGGAGTCACCATCGACTTTGGGCACATGAAGCATGTAATCCCAAGCGTTGACCGGAAATCCGTATCAATTGGCCCCGGGAACACTTGGGTTGAGGTTTACACGACTCTGGAGAAGTTCAACCTGTCTACGGTGGGCGGGCGTGCAGCCTCAGTCGGTGTCGGCGGATTAATACTAGGTGGTACGTCCTCGGCATCCCCACTACACCTCTTCGGACTATGTTAACGAGTGCATCTCAGGTGGCATCTCATTCTTCAGCGGGCAGTACGGGTGTACCTGCGACAACATCATCGAGTATGAGATTGTGCTCGGGTCAGGCGAAATAGTAACTGTTGACTCGAACACAAATACCGATTTATTCTGGGCTCTCCGAGGTGGCGGGAGCAATTTCGGCATTGTCACCCGATTTGTCGTCAACGCATTTGAGCAGGGACCGTTGTGGGGAGGGACTATTGTTTGGGAGATGCACAGCTCCAAGGCTCCCCTCATCGACGCCATCGTCAAGTACGCGGAAGAAGGATCAAGCAAGGACCCGAAAGGTGCTCTCATCCTGTCTTATGCTTACGTTCAGAAGCACCAGATGTGGGTCTCGGTAGCCCAGGCGCACCACGCAGTTCCGCAGTCCCAGGGTAAACATCCAGAAGTGTTCGACGACATTGTGGGTGTGAAGAATGCATTTCATGACAGCACGGGAAACAAGCCCTATTCGGACCACAGCATTGAAATCGATGCAGCTAACCCAGTTGGGCTGCGCCAGAGTTACTGGGTCTTCACGACCTACGTGGATAAGCAATTGGCCTTGGACATCTTGGACCTCTATGAAAAGGAAGTGAACCCCATCAGAAACTTGACGGGTATAGTTCCCGCATTGATATACCAGGTCCTTACGGTGCCTCAGCTCAAAGCCATGACGCGCAATGGCGGCAACGCGCTCGGCATCGGTGGCGGGAAGAAACCCCTCTTCCTGATCCAGTTGGCCGTGATGTGGATGCTCGAGTCGGACGACAAAGTCGTGCTAACGACAATGTCCAAGATTCTTTCTCGGAGCCAGGAATTAGCGCGAGAACGCGGTCTTGATCACCCCTTTTTGTATATGAACTACGCCAGTCAGTTCCAGGATCCAATAGCAAGCTACGGGGCGGAGAACAAGGCCAGGCTGGTAGAAGTCTCCAAGAAATACGACCCGCAGGGTGTTTTTCAGAACTTAAACCCTGGCCACTTCAAGTTGGATGGACCACCCGTGCAATGGTAGTTGTCGTCCGCGGTCAAGGAGCTTGGGTAGGTATAGATTTATGTTGGTGTGACAACTATGATAGGTCAGGCGTTATAATGGGAAAGTTTATGAAGAGGTGATCACATGGGTCGCATGAATATGGAATTCTTTTAGGATCAGTGATAACTAGAAGATGCCACTATGCTACTCAGTTGGGCTGGGATGGGTTAAGTCGGCGTAACGACCATGACAGATCTAGAATCCCAAACCCAGTCTATATTTCTCACCCTTCCTCCTTAAGTATACCTTTTATGTGAATATGTAGTATATCCAAAAATGCGCCAGCGAACAACTGTTTCATCGGGGGGCTTACAATTAATTTCACGCAAGCCTCTGGACAACCCATTCTCATAAGCGAGTCTTTCGTTGAGTGACCATCTGGCGGTATTCCCAGAAATGCTAGGACTAGAGACTCGGATTTCAGACCGGCAATGTTCAGTGCGTCGGTTACGGGATCACAGGTACACATGTAAGAAAACTTAGAGGGTAACCCGCCAATTTCAGACTCAGCGGAAAAGAAAAGAGTCAAGCGATACTCCCTTTCCCCAGTACGGGTACGGGGCATAACCAAAAAACTTATGACCCCGCGATGATCGCGACCGCGTTCTGTATGCAGAAGGAAAACATTGGTCTCGGGGTACCAACTGCCTCCTACCCCTTCAACGGGTTCGATTAACGTGTGGACGAGGCGTCGGTCATCGAAAGTGAGCAAAACGCCGCACTTTCCGGGAGGGTTCTCATATGGCTCAGTTGGTTGATGGGGAAATCTCGTTGCCACATAAAAATGAGTTTCATCCGAGCTCTGACTGACGGGACATGGGATTGGCGATGAAGGAAACCGGCATCGTCTCCATACCCCAGAAGTTCCAATCTGCTGAAGTGGAATCATATAGCTTCCATCTAGCCGCCTCCAGGAATACACTTCCAGCAGCACAAAACAATAACTCAAGGCTTGAAATGTTGGGAGGCGAATTGAAAGTCCAGCATTCGTCATAGAATACGTTATGCTTAGAGCAGATTCTTCAATGCGCCGAGGACTAAAGTCCCCGGAATCGAGAAAACCTTTAGGCGATGGAGCTAACATGCTAGCCCAGTCCTCTGGAATGTCACGTTTATCTTCAGGCCATGCCCAACAGAATATGGTCAAGTCGTTGGAGACCTTGATAAGTTCTTCTTGCAGCCTTATAAACGCTTTCGCGCCCTCTCCATATAACAAGGGCATATTTAAGTCGAAGATTCCGAGCATGCAATACGCCATGTCTTCAATTCGCGTTGTAGTTCGTGTTGCTATCCAGGACATCTTTTGCGCGATGCTGGCAGTCCGCATAGTCCTTGGCCCCATCATGTTCATGGGTATTCTTGTAATTTCGGAAAGGATCATTGTCAAATCCTCCTTATGTCCGATTATAATCCACTTTCTGTCGTAAAAAACGACGGATTCTGGGGCCAATAGTTCCTGCAACGTCCATCCACGAGTGAACCAGCGACTATTTCGGAGCGATGATTCACGGCGTTTCGGCCAGGCAACATCTGCCAAGTACGCATAACAGATACGTGACTTATTATACCAGGAGAACATCGAGTTAATTGCTTCAGACAATTCTGCCGAACTAGACTTGTCGATGCAGACGGTGTCGCACCAAAGGTATTCGAATTTATCATATCGGGCTTGCTTGCAAGCGTCTAGAATCTTTCGGTAGCCTGCTTTGTCGTACGGTCGAGACGGACTCTGCCATCCCTGGAAGGTAGCTTCGTCTTTTCCCCACGTGTGCGAAAGAATCGCATAGCCGGGAACCTGGTCTCCAATGTATTCTTCCAGTTCCAACGTCTGGGTGTTGATGAGCCTCATACTGGGATATACCTGAGTTATGATATGGGAGCGAGCGCGTATATAGGGATATTTGTGTTTGATTGATCAGGAGGAGAGATTGAGCAATTGGCAAGAGCACAAAAAGTCTCCAGTCGTTTTATCCCCGCTCGGCTGGTTTCTGCCTGCTTATTGTGGCTGCGCGTCCCGAAGGCAATGTAAGGCGACCAATAAGCAGTCGGCGCATGTTACTGGTCCTACAGGTTCTAAGCTAGAAGGTCTTCTCTCCCATTGGATATCTTAGTATTCATTTCCACGACTTCTATCCTACTTCTTATCTACGTGACTACTAGTAAAACAACTCTTCGGTACGCCCTTGGGAATCAGTCTTCGGTAAAAGACCAGTAGTACCGCCGTCCCGTTCCCGAATTAGTAGCCCCCATCCCGGTTCAACCTTCATGTGTCTCTTTCCACCAGACTTGAGTCCCAATAGCTCCACAATCAAGCGTTTTTCTTAGAAGTTATCCGAGAATGGACATTGCACGAGCGCGCTGATCAACGGAATACCCGCTTGAACACACTGGTCCACCTCAGCCAGATACGCGATGCTTTGACATTCGGAGTCCGTGTAGAGGTTGACTTTATAGTAGCGGTATTAGAGAAACCTCCGTTATAAAGATTAGCGATCATGTTACTTACCAACGCACTCAGGATAGATACTGGTTGGTCTGTAGCTGAGGATATCGGGGGTGTTGTCATGCCTGTCGAGAGGCTGGCAAGCTCCGCCGCGACCAAAAATCGGATCCGCCCAGACAAAGGTCTCGTTGCCGCAGTCCGGACCCGAGAAGATATCGGCAACGGTATTGTAGAAATCCGGATCGCCGGGCGAGCTGGCGCTAACACCTACAGCAGTGCTGAGAGCGAGAACCAAGAGCTGAATCATTTTGGCTGTCGTGGAAGCAATCTCAAATCTTTCCTGGGGTCGATGGCTTCACTTGGGATTGAAACAGATTTCTACTGCTCTGTTTGATCTGTCTAGCTGTATTTTATAGCTATGAGAATACCGCGTAAGATGTTCGTCAACGCCTACAGAATGCACATGTCATTCCTCCCGGCCTTTTACTTCGAGATGTGAGCTTATTAACTTGGTAGGCGGCGAGATAAGCTGACTGGATCGCGAAAGGTAGGACAGGGGATATCTGTTGACTGCACCCCACATGCTGAGAAAGGGGCTCACGAGATTACCTTAGATAGGCAGGTTGGATAGATAAGTTATTGGCCAAGACGACCTTGCACTATCTGCTGTGCGGCTCTATGAGAAAAAGAGAGAAATCTCAGCACATGACACTAGAAGGTTATTGCGAGCATGAATAGAAATATGTCGGGCATTAGCCGGCATGATTATCCGGCCGACATACCCGCTATGAAGCAGGAGGCCTGCGGACGCCTAGGTTAAGCTGCTTGATGATGACATCTCGGCATAAGCTCTCCTTTTTCATGTCATTAATTATCAAGCAGTCGAGTTGCTGCACCAATATTCATTGAAAAGTGCAGGGCACACTTAACATAATCTGAGGAGATGGGGAAGTGGTCCTGCTCCATCCACCCACCCTTAACGTTCGATTTTCGAATTTACTAGGGTAAGTTGCAGGAGTCTAGAACGCTCTCTTTAAGAAGCCGTAGCCGAAGTATGATTATTGTCGTCATATTCATAGATTAACAGCAAGAGCATCGGTATTAAGAGGACCCTGAATTCTGTCAGCTTGGGGGCAAGGACTTGGGTGAGCCAAGCATAAGAGTATAATAGGATCACTAATCCCGTGAGGTTTTTTGAGTCGTACCAATTGGAATAATTAGACTTATAAACGGAATACCTCTCGGGCTTACTCGGTATACTAAGACCAATTCCACCATGTTACAGCACGACATCAGGGCGAAGAGATACAGAAACTACACTGCTGTCCATTCTAGATGTTTATATTTAGTCAGCGGAAGGTAGTTAAATCCGTCTCGCAATCGATCGTATATCAGATACTCAAGAACATCAATGCTGCTCTCATTCTAAGTCTTATAAGTGCACAGCGCTCCACTTTTACTCCTGATGTCAGGAGCTGCCTGTCGTGGAGGCTCGGAGCGACCTGGGACGCCGGTTCTGAGACAGCCAGGCTAAAGGATGCTCTTGCGCATATATATGGCTGTCATTGGATAGGAAGATAAGCTCATAGCACCTTGCGGAACAACATCGTTCGTACCCAGCCATGTGACACCTGACATAGTGGAAGCATCTTCATCTCAGAGCAAAAGCCATGAGAAGACGCATGTGGTAGATATTGACCTAGCCTCAAAACTTAATAATAGAAGAGCCTGTGAAGGAGTTCTTCAACCTAGTCCTTTAATAACATACTCCTTACTAGGTCATGGCATCCACATTAACCTAGTAACTATCACCTAGCAGAAGATAATCAGTCGAAAGAGTAGGCAGACAGGAAATACACATGAACTAAAAGATATATACATCTGAGCACTTGATTTCGGTGTTTTCTATGTAGGCTTGTGTCTAACGCAGCTAGATATCTGAGCATCTTAAGGAGCTCGCATTACTCGTCCCCTGATCTTCTGCTCGGATTTGTCTCAAAACGTACAACAGAGTCATTGCAGAAATCGTCCGAATAAAAATATTAGTGGCGCAGTTGATACTACGCTGTGTTCAAGATTTTATTTACCTCTACGGTAGGATGTTCAAGTCTTGATGAAAGCAACCCTTTTGCCACGAAGCCAACCTAGCAGGAGGTAAAAGGCAACATTATTTCACAAGCAACTGCGAACCTGTATAAGGGGAGGGGCCCTCCGCACAGATAGGCAGGGAGCTCTGTGTCCTGCCGTCTTAGCTCCTCCAGGGATAACTCCCAACACTTTTCCCCCTTCAGAATTGTTCAATAATACAAGAGAAGTTCATCGACCCCATAACAAGCATGATATCTCAAAGCTCCTAATTGATTCATCTCCTCTCCAAACGGAATTTGATAAATTTTAACCTAAACCAACATGGTTGTTAATATTTCCCTTCCCGAGCTTTCGCACACCTGATATCTCGATAAAGCCATCGGTGGATCCCTGTGAGCTATTATGTTCAAGAGCTAGAAAGCCGTCAGAAAAGACTAAGAATAGGTCCACATGATGCATTTCACAGTGTCGTTACATGTTTGCGAACTGCGACTAAACCTGGCGATTGTCGTTGCAATAATCCAATATGCCAGATGAAACGAGATTTGCTATGTATAAGCTAACAGCTTTCGAGCCTGGTATAAAGTGAATGGGACGACTTGTAGGAGCTCTACCACAATCCCAATCCAAGCAGTCTTCGGAAAGTTAAGCAAGTATCTACTGTGACGCTTACGACTACCCATAGGGAATATGAACTAGCATCGGTCAACTACCTCCTACTTCGCAATGCGATACGCATTGTCTCGAGCAGCAAAGTCATGTCAAGTGATGGAACCGCATAGTAGGGCCTTGGCAGGCCTTCAACATCCTGCATATAGCCCGCCAATAACGGTGACTTCTCGGAGATTCACGTCGATAACCAGCTAGAGTAAACTCCGAACGTTTCCCGATGCACAGGTGACGTAGATAGCTGGCTTACTTACCATGCTTGTAGTATCAATGGACGGAAAGATAGATCCAGCTGAGCGACATTTCAGAGATATTGCACTGATTATCTCACCGCTGGCTTTGTTCTAGGTTACTGCAATGTGGAAGTGTTACAAGTCTTACGGGGTGTCAAAATACGTATGATGGTATAAAGTACCTACCTATCTTCGGTAAGTAGGTAATAACAAGTTCAGCGAGTCGCGAGAAGGACGTAACTAGGTCGGCTCTCTTATTTACATTACCTTCGAACTAGGAGGGTCGTTAATGAAAAATAGCAAAGACTTGAAGCCCTATAGAGAATAAGAGAATACCCGCCGGGTCAAACCATAATTACTAACTGCATGAGGTTATTTCAAGGCACGATGTATGCCTCGAGATTTATATAAGATCGATGTTACACCAGAGTAAATGCTAGATTCTTGATGTTACGACTCGCAACGCAAAAATCCAAAAGGGAGGAAGGGAACGGTTCTATATATCGCATTTCCGAACTCTGTCGATAAGGAACGTTTTAGCATCCTCAACAGGAATAAATCCTCTTTTGCCTTGGCGATCACTGTTAGTCACATCTCAAGATATTATGAGTAATGGATGGTTTGCAGAATAATCCATACCACCTATGCCTATGTCTCACCAAGATCTGCCCAGATTATACTGAGACAAGACCTATGATAGCCCAGACTATCCACCAATCTACAGAACGAGGAGCCATTGCGGGGTGATCCACGTCCGCCAGAAATGTGGTACCCAAGGGGGGCCCCTAACCGGTTAGCTATCTTGGACGCATGACGATGGGGTATTCTATACGCTAGTATAATCAGCGACCACTCATGGCATTGGCGTTATCATCCGGCGCTAGCACCCCGGGAAGCTCTATCTCCAACACGCCCCTCGAACTGCCATCGATGAGGCGTCAATTAGGATTATATAGGCCAATTGCTCTGCAGATGATCCGTCGTGTCTTATCATCCATTAGCACATCTTCCGAGGTGCGGAGGCCGTTATCGGTTTTTATACGCATCATGCTGGTTCGCTTCCGACCTCCCTCCTGATGCGCGACGATATTAATAAAGGGGCGTCCTGCGAGGAGGATGGAGTTGACGGCATCCTGATGACATAAAGTTGCTATCCAGCCTTTCAACTACGTACATACTGCCCCTCCTTCCATAGTCATTCGAGCTCATACATAGTCGATACCCAGGATGGCGCTGCCTACTGCCATTTGGTTGGCGTGTGGGATCGTCCTGTCTTTAATCACTTTCCTCGCCCTAAATAGATCTCAGAAGGATGTAGTTCTCAGGAGATTGGGGCTAGGAGGGCGCAATACGTCCCGCCCGAGTACACCTTCGTTAGAGAAGCAAACACTCGCCAAGCCACTCGCATCATCAGCATCAGACCTACGTGCAACATTTCCCCCTTCTCAGCGAGGCCAGCTCAAAGCTATGATAAAAAATATGCCCCCTGCTCAACGGCAGGCAATGGGCGATCTCTCGTTCGACGAGACTAAGTTCGCGCGCTCGCTGTTGGGTTTCGAGGAGGACTATCGGACCGCCGACGACTCCAAATACTGCTACAGCGGCTTCTCCGTGCGGGAGATCAAGGCGCTGGGCGACTTTCCGGACTACTCGGCGCTTTCGGAGGTCCCGATGCCTGCGCCTTACTCGGAATTTGACATCGACAGGGCTCTCCCACGGCCGTATCGCCCATTCCGATGGGCATACCACCAGACAATGTGTAAGCGAATTCACACTGTGCTCTCCCCTCCCTTGAGTGGGCATATCGAGAATCAGGGGTTGACCATAGCTCATAGCATTAACTAAACTCGAACCCGACTGGTGGTTGGAACTAGAATCAACATACAAGACCCGAATCGCGCAGCGCAAGGAGCTCTACGCGAAGCACGGCGAGTCCGTGGTGCAATGGCTCCCCGGCTCGGAGCTGGCATGCAAGGAGCTGATGGAGATGGTGCTGCAATTCCTGTGCGCGCGGTATCCGCAGTACTTCGTGCTGTCGCCAGATAAGTCGCGGTTAGAAAACAAGATCCTCGGCACGGTTTCCGTGATCAAGGAGAAGCACCCGCTACTTATCCTGCTGGACAACGTGCCGGAGGACTTCGGCATGGTCCTCCGGGATCCGGAGACGGGCTACTACGTCTTCCGCTCCGGCATGATCTGCTCGGCGCTGGGCTGGAACGTCGGGACCAAGATCAACATGAAGCTGCACGAGATCCACCAGCCGATCCCGGATTACAAGGAGAAGATGCAGTTCAGCATGGATCGGTAAGCTCCCGTCTCAACAGGCTATGAAATCTTCAGTTTCTTCCAACCTGCTAATTCTGGCGCAGATACTTCTCCAAAATGCCCGCCGGCAAGCCCATCCAGCGCGGCTCCTGGGGACTGGAGGTTGACCAGCCGCTGTACATGCCGCCGGGCGACCCGCATGAGAGCTACCGGGAGGTCCAAGACGCCACCCTAGAGCGGTCGCGCATCCACCTGCGCGTAGACTGGCAGACGCTACGACGACTACCTCTATCAGGCGCCGTCGTGTTCAACTTCAAGGCGCTGTTCACGCCCCTGGAAGAGCTGCGCGACGAGCCGTACGTGCCGAGCCTCGTGCTGAAAGTGCTGAAGGAGGGCAAGGAGAGCATCATGAAGTACAAGAACACGTGGCACACGGAGCACGTCGTGGTCCCCGCCCTGGAGGAGTTCGAAAAGGAGCAGATCGAGAAGGGGATCGTCGAGAAGGATTGGGAGGTCAAGACCTTGGATGACAGCCCTTGGTTTCCTGGGTGGCGGGAGAAGTGGCACAGGCAGCAGGGCTTTTAGAAGTCTAAGGGATAATGAATTGGCTATAGTACCTACCTAGCGAAATGAGATGAGCACATACGAGAGAGCTTACCGTCGATTACGGTATCCCAATAATAGAAATAATTCGAAGCAATGTATCTTTCGAAGGTTAATTATGTGAATCTATTCGGGGGTCCTTGCGGAAGGGTCGCACATAGTAGATAAAAAGCACAAGACACATTTCCTAACATTTCCACGGTATATTCAGGTATTTAAGCGGCAATATCCGCCTCAACAGATACTTGTTTTATTTACATGGCTGAATACGAGGAAGCTCCGCATGGCTACCTACGGTATCCTATCTTTTGACCTACATTCACCAGCCTGCCGTTAGGGCAGCAATGCTGATACACCGGGAGGTTGAATTCGAGCATATCGCTGTACTTCATGATTGCATGTCATCCTCAACCAAATTTCAAACTCGGCCTTCCCGAAGCGCCAGGGATCTTTTAGCACTGATACTTCAACCTCTGCTCTTCGTTTCTCCCTCACGTCATGTAGTACTTCGGTCCTTCACCACCTTGGGGAACAGCCCAATTTATGTCCTGATGAGGAGCTTTGATGTCGCATGTCTTGCAGTGGATACAGCTACAATCAGGTTAGCATGAGAGTATTCCGGTACAGAGTTGAGACGAAACCACGGTAGTTACAGGTGCTTACTTTTGAGCATTAATCTGGAACCTCACGCCAAGGGGCTTCGAATCATCTTCGACATATTCGTAGACGCCGGCGGGGCAAAATCGATTCTCCAAGCCTTTATAATCAGGCCATGTCTCTTGAGTATGAGCGTCCCAGTCCTTGACCTGTAAGTGGACGGGTTGGTCTTCTTCGTGGTTCGTCCCCGTCCGGGAAACACTTGTCAAGATGTCGAAGGTAATCTTTCCATCTGGCTTGGGATACTCGATCTTCGGGTACTTATCGGCATGTCCAGTAGCGTCGTAATCAGTGTGCCTGTGCTTCAGCGTCCATGGAACGCGCCCCTTGAGAACAAATGCTTCTAAGCCAGAGTAGAGGACACCCCCCAAGGCGCCTAAGGGTGTTTGGAATGCGGGTCGCATGTTCCGAACCTCCTTTAGCTCCTTCCAAACGTTGGAATTTCGGAGCGAATCTTCATATTTGTATAAGAAGACAGAGGATTCATCATTTCCTTCAGCTAATGCGCTCCAAGCTGCCTCTGCAGCCAGCATGCCCGTCCTCATGGCATTATGGGTTCCTTTGACTTGAGGAACATTGACGAAGCCAGCAGAGTCTCCAATTAAAGCGCCTCCAGGAAAAGCGACCTTGGGAATGGACTGGAAGCCACCCTCGCTGAGAGCCCTTGCGCCATAGGAGATGCACTTACCACCTTCCAAGACTGACCGATACAGCGGATGTTGTTTCATCTTCTGGAATTCGCCGTACGGGGATAGCCATGGATTTCGATAATCCAAGGCCGTTACAAGCCCGATGCTGACGAGATTGTCCCCAAAGTGATACAACCAACCACCACCGTACGTATCCAGGGGTAAGGGATAACCCATCGAGTGAACGACTTCGCCCCGACGAAACTTTTCCGGTTGGATTTCCCAGACCTCCTTCACGCCTAGGCCATATGTCTGGTGCTGGCTATCTCTTCGCAAGTCAAATTTCTTGATAACTTGCTTGGTAAGGCTGCCATGGCACCCCTCAGCGAATAGGGTAACTCGGGCATGGAACTCCATCCCTCTTTCGAAGCTATCCTTCGGCTTCCCGTCCCGTCCTATGCCCAGATCATTCGTCGCGACACCGAGAACAGAACCGTCAGGCTTGTACAGCACTTCAGATGCAGCAAAGCCAGGATATACCTCAACGCCAACTTCTTCCGCGCGCTCTCCGAGCCATTTTGTAAATTGGTTTAAACTGACGATATAATTGCCCTTATTATGCATTTGCGGCGGGGCGGGCAAGGGTATCGCACTACTTTTCGTCAAGAACCTCATCTTATCTCCCGTCGCTGGCGTCGCATGTTCGAACCGGTTCTCGCTCGCTTCGTCGAGCCAGTCAGGAAATAGTTCCTTGACTGCAACCGGGTTGATAACCGCTCCGGACAGGATGTGTGCACCAATCTCGCCCGCCTTCTCCAATAACAATACTCTAAAATCCTCATTGCCCGCCTCGTTCGCGAGTTGCTTTAGGCGAATTGCAGCGCTCAGACCAGCAGGGCCTCCACCAATGATACAGACGTCGACCTGGTCGCTTTCCCGCTCGACGGTCTTCGGATCGAAGCTCTCATCAACGCTGGCAAGATACCTCGGGCGGGTCGTGCTGAAGCTACGGACGGCTGATCTGGTAATCGGGAGCGGTTTGGCAGTGCGTGTTGACCGAGGGACGGTTACCGAGGAAGAGTAAGAAGCTCTACATATTCTCTTGGGTAGTCTGGACGCGATTGACGTGGTACCCCGCCGTGCGAAGGCGCGAAGTGGTACCGAAGCGGACATGACGAAGCTTTATTGGTACCTCAATCGTCCAATTTGGAACAAGGGTGCTTCTTGATTGTCAGATACAAGTCGTCACCGGGTTCTAGACGCCATAGGAATGAAGAGTGATTGCTACGGGCGGGAAAGCAGCTATCAATCGACGTTGAGTTCTCGGTTCCCTTCGAGCTTGGGGTGGTTATGAATGGTTATGAGTGGTTATGATGACATCAAGTCGGTACATGCGCAAACTTCCAATCGTGCAGCTGCGAAAAGATTTGGCCCAAACCTGCCGAGGTTATGCTCGCCACTCATTGGTCGAAACCTTAATAAAGCCCGCTGCAAGCCGCTCTAGGCCGCGTCCGGAGCACTGTTTCGGCCTATCAACTTCTCGTGATTACCTAGGTATCTTTCAACATGGATGTGGCTGCTGTGGCTGGACGCACATGTTAGGGTGAGGCTTAGCTCCAACCTTGTCGGGAATGTGACCATTTGGAGCTTGCGGGGCATCTTTCCGCTTGTCCTAAGTTCCGAGGCCCCTCCATTTTGCTTGTTACCAGTCGCAAACTCCACGAATTCCCCTCCAAATCCGCATTAATTCAATCAACCGAGTCGTAGGCCTTCAAGGCTCATGAAGGAAGTACGCAAGCGCATACAATTGCCCAGGGCTATGTCGGCCGCCAGAGAGATCACATAAGAGATTCACAGATCGCTCTCAGCCTTCAGATATAGAAATAACAGCAGCATCGCGGCGCTGTCCATTTCATGCTATGATTTTCCTTGGCTTGATCTCCCACGAGGCTCTTTTTCGCATGGCAAGAGCCAAATGAAGATCGACGCCTGCCCTTACGAAGGAGACGCCATGAATTGTTTCTTCTGAGCACACGGACAAGGTCCCAGCAACCCTCACCTGGGAGCTGTGATCGACATTGATCACCGGCAATGTCAACAACGTCGACACCAGGAAAGGCTACAGGCGCCTACACCGACGTATTAGACCTTCTGACGCACGTCAATTCTATCCGTCATCTTATGTGAAGGGACACAGCCACCTTCGATCTGGGCCTTGAATTAAGGTGCACGACCTGATTTCTATTCTGGGCCTTCCTTAAATGTAAGACTTGAGAGAAACAAAAGGGCCTCCTGGTTGCTACCGGAAGCCCCCGTTCCCTTCGATGGTGAGCTCTTAACCTGGTATGACGCCCTGCTGAATTTGTAGAGGCGGATCTTTTCTTCAGCGAGTCAGATTTGCAGCTATTGCACGTGATAATCGTCGAGCTTTGCGCTGTTCCTGGGTTGGCGCCTTGTCTGAGGCGACGTTTGATCTGCCCCCTGGCGTTACAGGCTCCCAGTGCCGAGAAATTTGAGAGCCTCAAAGCGGCCAGGATGTCACCTCGCTTCCTTGGCATCTCAAGTTTCAACTCTTATGATCCCCAAGGATCTCCTAATTGATCGTCCCAGAGTCGCTCCAAACCTGGAGACTTAGATCTGCGCTTCTTTTAACATAGTCCGTATCATCTACCCAACTGGCGATCTTATTCTACTTCGCCCCATGTTTTGAGTGGGACGGAATGTCTTCTCGACGTGTTTGGCCTCGGTGGGTCAACAACCTCCCCGACGAATGAGAGCTTCGTTTGCACACCTTGTTCCCTGTGTTTCTCATGATCTTGATATTATAGTGCTCTGAGCTGCGTTAGCGGTGCTATGTCTACTAGTATTGTCTGATACCATGTATGGGGTTTAGTTGAATGTGACGGTCTATCACAGCAACCTTGCTCTGGTATGTCAATCGGTGACGGGATGGCTGAGTTCATCGAAACTCCGGTACACTCTCAATTATCATAAATTCTGGCCTTCCCGTGCCACTCAGTTCGGGTTATCTTTGTTTCTTCACACATCCACATCAGTTCCAACCGCCAAACTTTCCTTTCTTGGTCGTTTCTTGTTCGAAGAGGTAGGTCAACTCGAATATCCAACGGCGTTTCTCTGTCTTAGCTAACATTGTCTGAAGCTGTGCTCGTACCTTCTTTACTGTATTACTTTTTTACACTTAACAACTTACCTTCAACCACTCCTTTTTTCTCGTTAAGTGTCTGGATATACACTCTTTCAACATGAAGAACTTCGGAGCTATCTTGATGGTCTTGGCCACCGGTGCCACTTTCGCCGCTGCCCTCCCTGCCCAGCCGGCCCCGGGAGCTATCGAGGCCCGCGCTCCCCACGACTTTGCTCTCGACGTCAGATTCCCCAAGAAGAAGCACCACAATGGCAATGCTAATGCCGGTGCTGGTGCTGCCAACAACGCAACAGCAGCTGCTATCGATGTAAGTCGTCCACATACATCTCCCATCTTCAACAGCTAATTATATCATAAGGCCGGCGCTGCTGCCAATGGAACTGCCAATGCTGGAAGTGATGCCAACCAAGGCAACGGCAACGCCAACCAGAATGGCCAGAACAACGGCAACGGCAAGAAGGGCAAGGGCCAGGGTAACGCCAATGCTAATGCCCAGAACGGTGCCGCCGCTCAAAATGGCCAGGCTGCTCAGAAAGGACAAAAGGCCCAGAAGGGACAGAAGGCCGCTGCTGCTCAGAACAGCAACTCTACTGCGCAAGCCGGCTCTTCCGCCCAAGATGGTGCCGCTGCCCAGAACGGTGCGGCCCAACAGCAAGGCGGTAACTCTCTCACCGACCTGGTCGGCCAGCTCCTCGGCGGCAATGCTGACGGCAACGACCCCCTGGCAGGTCTTCTTGGCGGCGCGGCTGGCGCTCAAGGAGCCGGCGGCGCCGCCGGTGCCCAAGGTGGTAACGCCGCCGCCGGTGGCCAGCAGGGCGGCCTGCAAGGTCTCCTATCGGGTCTTCTAGGCGGGGCCGCAGGAGCTGCTTAAGCGCATTCGTACCTAATGCGGCTTCAGTGGTCGGGGAAGTGCAGATACCATGTAAATATAGGGCATAGGCATAGACGGGATTATTACATAACGGCCTCGGGAGATCAACGCGGCTGCGGCTTTGGGATGGAACACGGCCGGCTTTTTTTCACGACCTTCTAGCTAGTCTAGATTCATCATGTATGATGGAGCGTAATATTCGCACCGCGAGGAACTCGGGGGGGAACACACTTGGGACGGGCGCGAGGATCGGTTGGTTTGATGCCCGCGCCTGTTAGATACCTGAACGAGTACGCCAATAAAGAGTTGTGGATGTGGGAAACTTTTGACCGTTTCTGCTTTCGGTGCCATCTTCGTGACAATGCGCTGGTAGTTCTTGGTGCTGAGAGGAGGGGCACCTGTGAGATGAGGTGTATACTAATTATCGTGAAAGCTTCTTGATTTGCTTACCTCGATTCTAGGTTCAATCTTGTAAATGGATGTGTGCCATGAGGGTATGCTCGCCAGGGCTAGGACCGTTAGCTCTATTATCCTCGTGAGACGTCTGACCTTGCAATATCTCATAAAGCCAAAGTGCCAAGGTAGGCACCTACCTACCTAGGTAGGTACTCAGCTCTTTCCTATTACTAGGTACCTACCAATCTCAAAGAGGCACCGAATGCATTACCACTCTTCAAATATGTCCACATCTCATGATACTTTTCGTTTCATGAACCGTTCCTCCAATGTATTACGTATTCTTCTAGATTTCTCTAAGCTTTAATCCGTCGTATCGTATTATTATGTAACGTAACGTAACGGGGCATGAAGGTACCAATCCAGTCGTCACGATGAAGCCCTTCGCTATGCTCGAACACTTTCACGCATGAGGAAAGCCGTGATACAATATTATGTTCTCCCCTTCCTGGCAATTAATACCACGTATCCTTAACACGCTCATCTATCGTGTCGTTTCAGCTCATAGCATCACATTACTCTTTCCTTCTCCTCTCCTCTGCTCTTATCTCTACAGAACAAGATTTAAAATTCAAATTGGTTCATCCCTCGGCTCGATCAAAACCTCATTAACAGCCACGTGGGCAGGCTGGCGCAGGGCATAGATAATCGCGCCAGCCACCTCCTCAGGCTCAAGTACCTTGGCGCCGGTAGGCTCGCCATATTTCTTGATAGCCTCGGCATCCGTCGACATGCCGAGGAGATCCGTGGCCGTATTTCCGGGCTGCACGCTCGTGACGCGCAGGCCGGACCCGGCGGTCTCCAGTCGCAAGCTCTGGAGCGTGGCCTCGACGAAGAATTTGCTGGCCGAGTACACGCCGAGCCCTGGGAAGACCTTGCGGCCAGCGTCGGATGAGATGGCAACAATGTGACCAGCGCCGCGCGAAAGCATGGAAGGTATTGTGGCGCCGAGGCAATGCAGCAGCCCCTTGCAGTTGACGTCGACAGTACGCTCCCACTCCTCCGCGTGCACGTTGGCCATCATGGTGTAGTACATGACGCCGGCGCAGCAAACGAGGATGTCGATGGGCCCGAGGGTTTCTGTCGCGGCTTGCATGAGCGCCTCGACTTGTTTGCGATCCGTGACGTCTGTCTTCTGCACTAGGACCTGGCTTCCAGAGCGGCTGAGCTTGTTCTTGAGGACCTCGAGGGCCTCTGTACGGCGAGCGGCGATGGCGACGTGGGCGCCTTCTCGCGCTAGAGCAGTAGCGACAGCGGCACCGATGCCTGAAGATGCTCCAGTAACGACTGCAACGCGTCCGGCCAATGGGCCCCGTTTTGAGGGATGTGAGACTCCATGGCCATTGACTTGGGTTCGACGAGGTGGCCGCGGTAGCCAGCCCCGAGCACAGAAATGGCGAGTATAGGTTTCAAATAATTTATTGTCAATCTTAGGACGCTGAAGCCCAAGCTTAGCCAGGGCAGGTCTTGTCGCTGGATCCTTAAGGACAGTGACCCATTTTAAGAAGTCAACTGTGGGCATGCCGCGGCGAAGGATGTCAACAGTGAAGATGTTGTCTCCCTTAGCGGATCCTCGCTGCTCATCCCACAGTTGAACCCATTCGTCCCACCCAAGTGGCTTCGTCGGGTATCCGAGCTGGTCAAGTATTCCAAATACTTCCTTAGTGGTGATTGGCGACGGGTCGCCTAGGTGGAATACACGCTGGTCTGTGTCGACAAGATCGGCAAGGGATGTGATAGCCTTACTCACAAAATCGACTGGCGTCATTTCGGCATACCAACCTTCAATGTCCGGGGCGTGGCCCAGCTGAAGCGATTCTACAATTAGCGCATTAAGAAGATCGTAGGTATTCGTAGAGCCGGATGTGCTGTGGCCACTGATAGTTCCCGGCCGGTATATCCTCGCCGGCAATCCACGTTTAGCGGCTTCGAGGATGAGCTGTTCTGCTACCCACTTCGTTTGACCATATCCGTCAAGCAACTTCTCAGGCACTTCGTCCACGGTTAACATGGCATCTTCAGGCCAGCCTTCCACCGACGGCGGTAATACACCGTTGGTGGAGATGTGGTGGACAGTAGCGCCGCCTCGACATGCAAGACGCAATATTTCTCTTGTACCAAAAACGTTAGCTCCTTGCATGGCAGCATACGGATACACCAGATTGACCGTGGCAGCGGAGTGGATAATGACCTGGACTCGAGCAGCCAGGTCCTCAAAGCTCTCAGGCGATAGGCCAAAGCGCTTCCGGGCCAAGTTTGCTGGCACAACTTCGATGCGGTCCAGAATCGAATCGTTCCAGAGCCCTAGATCAAGCAGATTCTTACGAATCCGCGCGATTCCAGCAGAATAGTTGTCGTTCGCAAGGTCGGCAAAACGGACGAGACATATGACCTGCGCTGAAGTAGTTTCTAGGATGGTACTGAGCAAGAAGGCTCCCAAGAATCCAGTTGTACCGGTTAGCAATACTGTATCCGCGTCGCTGAGGCGTTGCATCTTAGCTCCCGAGGGCTTTATTTCGGGAGGCAGAACAGAATCGGCACGCAGGACAGCAGGCAGGTCGGCCTGCACAGCTGCAGTATGTCCGTCACGCGCAGCGCATACGACTTCCAGGTGTCCCTTGAGTGTCGGGTTCCCAGCAAGGCGTCCAAGAGGCACAGGAAAACCATAGGCTCCTGTTAACCTCGTGACGAGGTCGACGAGCGCCAAGGAATGGCCACCCAAGTCAAAGAAGTCGTGCTCTTGCGCCATCACGGATTTGTATGGGATATTGAGGGATGCAGCCCACATCTTCGCGATATCCTCGATGGTAATCTTCTGGTTCCGATCTCGTCCAGGGCCAATTGAAGACGTAGGGCTCCGTGATTTGGTTGGCGTTGGGAGACGTTTGAGATCAACTTTTCCAGACACTTCATGAGTAGGCAGGCTATCTAGCTCAACCCAGAGTGCCGGAATCATGTAATGTGCTAGGTGTTCCGATAGTGCCCGCCTTGCCACTGGGCTAAACCCAGCCTCGTCAATCTTTACGACAGTTCGGTCTCCAGGCTCCTCGTCGTCAGGGACAATGTAGGCGAGAAGTTGACGATCGAGACCGTCTCCGTGAGCTACCACGGCGCAGCTGCGAACCGCGAGGTGCTTAATAATTGCATTCTCAACAGCCGGCGGCTGTACGCTGTAACCCCTGATTTTTATCATGGCTCCTACACGGCCAGTGATTTCGAGAAGGCCGGAAGGAAGTATTCGAGCTGTGTCTCCAGTCCTATACATCCGTGCGCCAGGAGTAGGGTCGAAGGGGTCCGGTGTAAAGGCCTTCGCAGTCGCCTCTGGTAGGTTAAGATATCCGCGTGCCAAGAGCCTTCCGCCGACAAACAGCTCACCACTGACACCCGTTTCAACCCTCTTGCCCTCCTCATCAAGGATGTACGTGTGCTCCAGATCCAAAGGAGGCCCGACCGGGACGACGCGGGCTTCATCATTTATCATCTCCCTTATATCTCCGCAAGCGATCTCATGAGTTTCGCTAGCGCTATAACAGTTTAGTAAACGGGCCTTCGGAAGCGCCTTTAGCCCTCGACGTGCAAGATCCGTCGTCACAACTTCGCCATTCAGCCACACAGTACGCAAATTTGGGAGGCGGTTTCCAAGTTGAGAATGTCTAGCAAGTACCGTTGCTAGCAATGTCGGCGTCATAAGGGTTTCCGTAATTTGCTTCGAGCGAAGTAACTCGACAAGGGCAACCGGATCATAACTCGTCTCATCCGGAACGGTGACTACAGTAGCTCCACGCAGCAAAGGCCGCAGTATCTCCCATATGAAAAACACATTACAGGCTACACGATCGCCTGGCTTTACATCGTTTATGCCGAATCGTAAGTCATATGATAGAACAGCTGCCCTGTGAGGATTCGCAATCCCTTTGGGCTTCCCTGTAGTGCCAGATGAGTAAGATACGAAGGCCAGCTTCTCCAAATCATCCTCAGAGGGTAATTCGGGTAGCGTCTTGGCCGTCCCATTCGAAAGAGACACGCCATCTGTATCTGTGGATTTATCATCTAGGATGATCGAAGGGGTCTCGGACTTGAGCTTGCCGGCATGAGCTGTGTGTGTAATCACCACAGTAGGCCTCGCATCTTCAATGACATCGGCTAAAAGGCTCGGCGGGTATGCGAGTTCAAGAACTAAGAAAGCTCCGCCAGCACGAAGTGCTGCGAGGCATGAAATGACATAATCTGCACTTCGTCCAAGTAAGACGCCGACGAGGGAATCCCGACCCACTCCATCATGGCGAAGACGAGTAGCGAGCGAGTCCACCTTTTGGTCGAGCTCCGCATAAGTCAAGGATATTGGCCCATCTTCCAGGGCAACGGCATCAGGCGTAGCCTTGACCTGGATGCGGAAGAGTGCTGATAGATCTTTGGTGGTATCAATGACAGTCATTTTTGCCTTCCCAACTATTGAAGCTAGAAGCTGGCGCTAAGAAGCCGAAGCCGAGCGAAGAGTGAGAAGTCCGGTCTTCTGAACTGTTCAGCACACCCTCGAAGTGAAGCACGTGACGACTCTCCCTCGAGCAATAAGGCCAGATAAGGGACTGGAGAAAACTAGTGAGCTCCAATTCGGTGGGTTACGGGTCCGATGGTACACAGATTGGACCCGGAAGTGCGCACTAGAGGGCTGTTCGAATCGGTCTACCTCGCAAACATGGAGGACGGGAAGCAAAGGAAGGTAAAAAGGATATCTCTATACGTGTGGAGCGAGGGTGGCTTGCGTTTATCTGCAAGTAGTACAGGAAACGGGTTGCCGTTAGCGGAGCTTCGTGGTACTCTCCGTGTATCGTCAGAAGTCTAATGGAACCTGACGGAAGAAAAGCAGGTACCGATGCCACTGTAACCATGTAACTAGCGGTGACGGGATATTTCGGCCAGCTATTGCTCAGGTACACAACCCGAGAACCAGAAATGGATAGCAAACGGACGGGAAAGGACCCAAATTATACCAACGCACACCGACCTGCCAGTTCTCAGCCGTTCGGGTCCAGTCCCGCGTCGCCAGGTCTCCCAGATCGCCATTGTCGCCCTAGGACACAGGCTCGTGTGCGAATAACAAGCATTGGGACAGTAGGAGCCTCCTCGTCAATACGTAATAGAGCGTAATACTTCAGGTTCAGGGTTTACCTTACATAAGGGTGGTGCACCAACCCGCCTCACAAGTGCTGGGCGTTTGTAATAGGTGTGCCAGAAACGTGGGCAATCCATCGGCGGGCATGAACAGGGATAGCCCAAGGGCCAGGGAGAGCCGATTCCAAGCGAACGGTGAGTGGACACGAACGATTCCACAAGATAGCAAAGCCTGGATTGCCCAGCCCCAGACTGCCCAGATTAGTACGTAGCTGGCAGATAGTCTGATAAGTCTAGAAGCCTCAGAGCCGTCTGAGTGGGAGAACCCCCCACTTAATCACATCATCACTCTGGTTTATCAGTGGTACAACATCGCTCACCCCCACCCGGCGTCTCCAAATCACCGGACGCCGATGGCTATTCGGGCTTTGCCTGTGCTCTCGACCGGTCCATTTTCGGCCGGAGCTATCTTTGCTACACCTTCATCTTGCCGACTGCGATCCCGGACGAGAATAATCTCGGAATACCTTATAATTGGGTACCGGTAACTTCTAGAGCTATACGCATGAGTGCCTCCCCCTCCCTCTTAAAAAGATTAGAATAGAAGCCGCACAGATCGTAAAATCCGGCGTCTATTATCACGGTATTTAAACGAGTCGAGTGGATTTGTGATTATAGATAACCCGAGTTGGCTTCTCTACGTGAGACCTCCCACGACCTCAGTGGGGACATCATCTAATATAGCTTAACTAATTAGTTACAATTAATGAAAAATACGTAAAGCTATAGGCTAATGGTAACTATAGATTCGCTAGAAGCCAGCTATTGTTTATATTCAAGTCAATTTCCTCGTTGCAGCCGTGGAGTGTTGTAATTAATTATGGTTCTTTAGACAGGACCTGCACAGGAACCTAACAACCAACTTTATCTTGCTTGAATCCTGGGGGACCAGCCTCATGAAACCAGGTAAGTACCTACCTACTTTAGAGGAAGCGCCCTAGATTACGAGCAAATACCTAGACATTGATAGAATCATAGGTTAGGCACTTGTTCCGTCTCAATCTCGTTCGGTTTAATGGTACCATTCATTGCACCGCTCAGGGCACATCTGCATTAGCATTTAATGATTAACCTAGCCCATACAAGCCGCTTATACTAAAGACTGAATACGCCATTGGAAAGTGCATTACTGACAGTTTCCACTTCCCAACTGACTACGTATCATGGAACTATGATCTCGTGACAGAGCAGGGCCTAATCTTGATCATTTAGGTATCTGTCGTGAAAGCCGAAATGCTGACATCCATCCAACGCTCGTCCTACCACAGAGAAGACTTGCTATTCCACTGAATTCGCCGGGTCAGTACTTCATGAACCACAGTAGACGTGACTGATTGCTACAGAGTATACTGTTGTTCAATTTATACCAGATAAATATCGCGAGAAAGTCTATGTGTTCTTTACAGAGATGCTTGACTTTCTGGCATCACTGTTGAAGTATTCACGTGTGACTAATCCCATATCTTCTTGTATCCTAATGGAAGAACAGTGCCATGTTCTGGATCCAACCTAGCTAATATCTAATTCACAGTATGTTATCGGGGCGTATGGCTGGATACAATAAATAGATCTACAGAAGAGAGAGGGCTAAAGTTATTTGAATGGCAAGTTCCATATGTACTTGAATAGGATAGAGGAAACAACCAGTGTACCACAGGGGATTCTACCACCACACTTTCTAAGAGCAACGTTCTATGAAGCTAACTTTCGAGACGGTAAACTCCCTCTGTCACGAACATCACTCAGTGAGCTGTCTCGATGCACATGAAGCAGGAGTAATTTGGAAATTGTTCGGGAACCTAAATGTTCTAGCGAACTATGAGCTACCTAGGTACCTAAGATAATTCGGAGAACTTGGACACTACCAGCTGTCAAAAGCAGGCGCCAGAAATGAGTCTTCCCCAAGTCGCCAGCAAACAACAAGACCCATCTTGGTGGTCGTCGTCACAAGGTGATACTCGGCATCGACGATATATGCAGAAGGCCCGAATATCTCTCAAAATCCTAAGAGTTTACGTTCGGTTATGACAAGCTACCTACCTTCTACGCTAGGAGGGAAGACGAAGATTGCGTTTACTCGGATGCCAGGATTTTGAGCCATAGGACTAAAAAGTCTGGAACTAAATCTGACGGTCGAAAACTGCAGCGGCTTCAATCATACTTTGCATTTCACCTAAGCTTGTTAGGTTGCACACGTCCTGTAGAGCATATAAGTAGGCGAAAGGGAAGCCCTTAAGAAGGTTGTTCTGACTCGATATCGAGGTTGATATTCAATAATCTAAACAGGTATGGCCAATATGAGAATGATTACTAACGGTTAACCGTTTTTGTCTCGACTTGAAGAAGGGATTTGCTTCACATGTTTCAAGAACCATGGCCTTCTTTGTGGAGGCTGAGGCCCTTGAAAGTGAACGGTAATTGGAACTTGAAGGCTTCAAACGGCTAGTAAATTAGAGATAGATAAGAACAAGTACAATGATAAAGGTTATAAACGTTTGATAATGATATTGCGGCTGAACCTCCTAAATGCACGTTCCTCACCGGTTCTCTGTTGGAAGCGATCTGGAGACTGACCAGGACGCACAGTATACATGCACTGTCTACTTAAGGGTACTTGCATGTCCAAGCCGCACTTTGTGCAGCCTGGATTGTCTGACCGCATTGTTGCATCAGGTGATTTCAAAGTACCGAGCGCTTGCATACATCCCATACCAAGCCGAGGCAAGCCAAGCCAGCCTGCTTCGTCCAGGCTCCCAGGTTCCCAGGCTCACAAGGATGTCGCGTCATGACAGGCCCGCACGGAGAATACTAGTGTAGTGTAGCGCTTAGGCGGAGGCGGAGCAACAAAGATCTCAAATACGAAATGTGAGGCCCAACCGTATTGATCTCTTACGAACGTGCTGAAAATGCTGGGTTTTCCTGATTTGCATGATTGCTGCAACAGCGCGATTTTACGCAGATTACGGAATGCAAGTGCGCCGACGGATGCAGTGAACTTTGTGAGAAAAAGGCTCTGAATGAGTCATAGTACGCGCCAAGAGGGGATGCATTGTGTACAACATTGAAGGAATTTTGACTGGTACTTGTAACATGTATGTATGGCTGAACGAGGCTGGCAGCCGCCGAGCAAAGAAAATTTTCTTAGAAAGAAAAATTTTGAGGAAAACAATGCGAGTGGCAAGGAGCAGGGATCACCTAAGAGGCCACTGTGTGGTCCCGCGGTGTGTACCAACAGAAATACGAAACCAAATAATGGCAACTCAGAGCAAGGGGTGTGAACGGGCTGCAGTAGCGTAGTACCCTATCGCTCAATATCCGGCCAGCCTAACTCAAACGATGAGCAATGCGCACGCACATAATGAGAGGAATAAAACTCTTCTGCTTTGTTGGATATCGAAGTAACCCAACGCCGCGAGCCGTAAGCTGTTTGATGAGAGAGATTTTGCTTCTTAAAATTTGATGGTGTTTGTCACTCCATAGGACGGGACGCGAGAGTGCTAGTCGAAAGGTGGGGTGCTGGGGCGGTGGCATTCTCCGATTGCGGTCGCGGCTGGTACCTCCGAAACCACCGAAATGAGACCTGCGATTTGATCAACGCGAAGGGGGATCATCGCAACCAAACAAAGAAAAGAGGGAAGAAATTTAAAATTTGTAGGATGGCCGAGTGCGACAGCAACACAGCCTGACAATCTGCCATCTCGTTTACTCGCACAGAATGACCAAGAAAAACACTGGTTTGTCCACGTAATCCCTTTCAGCTATTGTTTGGGATTTCCACTCATCGTTGAAAACTGACTGGATGGATAATGATATGAAGGGTGAGCAAGACGGAGTTGGGAGGATACTGATCAGGAGTCTATCAAAGCAAGAAAAAGCATGACAATAGGGGTAAAAGAGGAGGCATTGTGTGCGTTTCAGGGAGAGAGAAGGGGCGGTTAGGGTGGTAGGTAAGCAGACAAACCAGGCCAGACAGGGTGTGGTTGGGGTCTAAAACTCCATCAGCCCACACCCACCATCACGATTTTACTACATATGTAGCAGCCTGAACGGGTGGCTGTCGGGTAGCCCTGGTGCCCAGTGCGGGTTTTTATCTGCGACACTGACTGACGATAGCTCTGCGTAGGTTGTGGATGTAGTCGACCGAGTCATGCATTTTACTGCCCTGAGTCGTCACGGGCGCGTCGTCCATAGATATATTGGCCAAGACGTTAGGAAAGTAATAGCCGATTCGGAAGTGGCGCCAAGGTGCTCCATTGATGTTGTCGAGATGGAACTATTCAGATTGAATTCTGAAGTGAGAGACGCGAGGCGGGTAGATTTTGGTGAAGGGAAGTTGTTGATGATGAGGAACATAGGAAGACTTGGTGAGAACTTTGAGTGACGGCAAGGAAAGGAAAAGACGAAGGAAGATAAAATAAGGGGCAAGCGACGAGACATGATTGGGCGGATTGATACTAGCGCAAACGCTAGGAGTAGGAATCAAGGATCAGGAAGTAGTGGGTTTCCGCCACACTGGGGCGTACCTACCTAAAGTCAATGCGCACCTACACGAGAGTGCTTGCCCTCAAAAAATATAAATTGACCGGACTCCCCTCAACTTGAGTGTTTCGAAGTTCTTGCGCGGAAGCTCCGACCCGAAGGTCCCCTCATCTTATCCTCTCAGCCACAACGCAACCCACCATCAGCCACACGTACTCTTGTCAGCAGCTGCGCGCACTGTCAATTACGTCTGGCGACTAATAAATTTTTTTTTTCCCTTCGCTCGTTCCTTCTCTCTCACGTCCGCGTCACTACTGTTGGACCCCACCTTTTCTTCCGACTCACAGTGATCGAGAGAGTACGTACCTCCATCGCCTCCGCCCTCTCCGCCTCATTATAAATCTCACATCCCCCCCACTCTCAACGTCTTCCTACTTCTCACATCATTCCCGCGTCACGATAGTAGGCTCTTGTCTGCCGGCACGTCTCACTTGGACATACTCAAGTGTTTACTGTTTGCCTTGCTCGTCCGCTAAATCAATCTAGAAGGCGATCAAGCAACAAAAGGGTGCACCTACCGCAGGCTGATCCTTTGCGTATTGTTGCTCGCCTATTTCAGGACTCGAGCAGTCGCATCAGAAAAGACCCAACAATACCATTCATTCTCATTCACACACCCGGGGTCACGGTGCAGTGTAGCCAAGAAGATAGACCAACAATAGAGTCGAGTTTTTAAAGAAGAGAATATCAAAGCGGAGGATATATCTTCCCGATACCGTCGTTGCGAGAGAGACCGAGTACCCGCCGTCGTCGTTGTCGAATCGCATCAGATCCCTCGACCTCGACAGCACTCGTACATCTTGCGCTTCGAATTAGTAAAAGGGAAACCTCCGACTACTTCGGTTTCATCCAGTCGAGAAGTGATCGTCTTTGACATAAGAAACAATTCCGTGTGTGTGCATTCGGGTCGCCTGATCGAAAGATTCGACGACCGCATCATCGTACAAGTCTGCACTCTGGTGGGGGAGACATTTACTTGTTCATCTCCTGCACGTCACTTGGTAAGGCTGCCTTTCTACTTATTTGCACTGGTTCCTGGAAAATACACTGTAGAAGTGAGTCGTGTGCACCTGTGCACTGTTGCCTGTGTGCTTGACGACGAGCGCTCACCCCGCAACGCGACGCGAAGTGCGCCGCAGCTCTTCCTGGTTGCCGTGGTTTGTGCATTCGTTGATTTTCTATTTAAACCACGGATTCTGCGCGCGGGGAACTGCGAAAGATTTCTTCCCTCCTACAAAAACATCATACCCTTCTCTGTTCCTCTGTCTCTTTATTTCTTCGCGCATCGGTCAAGTTTTGGTCGCGCATTCACTTTCTTTTAGTCTGTATTCGCATTAACCATTCATGTACCTTTTAGGTCTGCCTTTGCGATACCGCAGTTCATTAATCACTGTCAACCTACGTCTGCAAGATGATGGAAGGCATTCAAACCCATCCTGCCACTGCCGCGCAGGCTAAGGCTTTCACCGCGCCTGGCTCTCTCTCTTTCCCAGGAGGCGCTGGCGATCTTACACCTCCTTCGTTCGATGCGGAGAAGGCCAACGGGCAACGATTCCCTTATGCCGGCAATCAGCAGGCTGCGAACGGTACCGGGGTGACTCCCGCTACACCCGCCGCCACTCCTGCTGCACTTCAAGGCGGAAGCGGTTTGACTCCTACACTGCAGTATGTATCACTGGTGCCTAATACATGACTCGGTTTTGGCTTACAGCTTGGTAAAGGAACATTGTGGCAACCGTAAACCTTGAGTGCCGCTTGGACCTTAAGACCATTGCTCTCCATGCTCGCAATGCTGAGTATAATCCCAAGGTATTGCTAATCTACACTCGGGCTTAGATTCAAAAGAGCGGTTTGCTAACTTACTGGCCCAGCGTTTCGCTGCTGTCATCATGCGAATTCGCGAACCGAAGACCACCGCTTTGATCTTCGCCAGTGGCAAGATGGTCGTCACTGGCGCCAAGTCCGAGGACGATTCGAAGCTCGCGTCGCGCAAGTATGCTCGCATCATCCAGAAGCTTGGCTTCAACGCCAAGTTCACAGACTTCAAGATCCAGAACATTGTCGGTAGTTGCGACATTAAGTTCCCTATTCGTCTCGAAGGTCTGGCGTCGCGCCACCACAATTTCAGCTCCTACGAGCCTGAGTTGTTCCCTGGTCTGATCTACCGCATGATCAAGCCCAAGATAGTTCTCTTGATCTTCGTCAGCGGCAAGATTGTCTTGACCGGCGCGAAGATTCGTGAGGAGATTTACCAAGCCTTCGAAATGATTTACCCGGTCTTGCAAGGTATGTATCATCATGTTAGAAGTATCTTACTCTATCAGCTACTAACGTGCCTAAGACTTCCGCAAGGTTTAGTATCGTCGCTGATGTCTTCGCTGCATCGGATGGGAATCTTCGCAGCTATTCTCTGAATTCACGAAAACGCCTCGGTCTTCTCTTCGACCCACTTGGGGACTGTAAATTACTCGACCTCTCACGACTTTTACGACTTTAGTCTCACGATTCGCGGCGTTAATCTGGACAGGCCACAGTCCACGAATTTTCCTTGTTATCATTGTCATTTCCCAAACTGCATTGCATCGGCGTTGTACAAACGGATGGACCTACACTGGACGGACGAAGGCTGCTTTCACGGAAAAACAAAAATCAAAAACCGGATGACTTCTCACCATGCACCACGGTACTCGACGGTGGTATTCACGCTGGTCGAACATGCCGTTTTAATTTAGCCGTCAGGGCATATGGTTGCACCATCGGAGGTAGGGAGGGTTGTATGGTGTATCAACAGAAGTTGCAGATTGCCGATGTCTCGGCATTGATCGTTGCTTTACGGAGTGCAAATTATGAGGTGGACGGTCCGCCTAGGCGGTATCAATCCATATACCTCTTGAACAGGGCGATAGTAGCTGTATGCTCAGTCGTATCCGCTTTGGCAAATGAGGGAAGTTATCAGACAAATATTTTGCTCTCGTCCGGTCTTTCGACTCATGAAGCATCATTGATACTTCACGCGGATAGCTGTAGTTAAGGTTAGCCTTAGATACTGCATACAATTTGCATTATTCTCCCTGAGACACGCTTGGATTCCATGCATTGTGTGTTGCACGTATCTCTAATTATCTCAACTGCGTGAATTTCTGTGATCACCGTGATGCCTTGTTGGATTCATCTTCTAGTAATAGCCCTGGCTGTCCTCCCCTACTTCCGTCCTCTGTCACTATAGCCGTTTCAACATCACCCACTGCTTTCCACCTCCATTTATCTTTGAATTCTACAGGACATTTGCCCATGATACTGTCTACCACTCTATTGCCGATAACTGGCAAGAACTTGAAAGCATGGCCGCTCCCACCTGTAGCAACAAATAGGTTTCGCCAATGTGGATGGTAGTCTATTATCCAATCTCCAGTAGGAGTGTCCGTATACCAACACAGCCGAGTCCGAGAGAACGGCCGCTCCTGCAGCTCAGGCCAGGGTATCATCCTTCTCACGGCTTCCCGCAGCGCCTTCTCGCCTTCTTCTGGGATCGACAGGTTTGCGTCGTCGAGATGCGTATGCGGCTGAGATACGATGCTTGGAGGTGGCTTATCGGAACCGGGGACTCCCAAGGGCGGCTTTGAGAGCGGTTTGGGGTTCAGATATCCGAAAGCGTGTCGTGCGAACTTGAGGACGCGGTTGCGAGGGGGAATCATGAAGAGGCCTGTTGTTAGGTTCAGTACTACTGGGACTTTCTCTAGTTTCTCTTGCTCCTCTTCTGTAAGGTCGATGTATCCGAGAACTTGGCCCGTAGCCACAGCCTGTTGGGAAAGGTCTACGAGTGTAGGCGTCCAAGCCCCAGCGGCTACAGTCACGAGATCGGCTGATAATGTGCTGCCGTCCTTCATGTGCACGCCGGTGACTCTCTTCGTAGACTCGTCTGCCTCTAGGCTCTCGGCCGTCCCGTTGACAAACTTCACACGCCCGGTAGCGGCAACACGCTCATAATACCACTTCATGCTCGCCTCAGCATCCGCCCATCCACTCGCCTCGTTCAAGTACCCCCAGTCGGCAAATTCGCCCAGGCCGGCTATCTTTGCCAGGTGATGGGCGCCCGACATCATACGGACGGAACTCATGGGCCGCCCTTCAGCCTGCGCCAGCGCCATTGCATTGATCCAGCTCTTCTTCGCGTACGCGAGGCCTGTCAGCGTCCCGTCTTCGCGCGCCAAGGGCCCATTGTCGGCGGACAGGATAAAGCCGGACTCGGTGTAGCGCCCCTCGCCGCCGAGAGATGAGGGGTCCGTCCGTCGCCAGTGCGCTTGCGCTTCGGCGGCGAGAGCTGCGTAGGCTGGGTCCGCGTAGTCGGCGCGGATGATGCGCGAGGAGTCGATGGAGGAGGCGTCGCGGGCGGGGAAGACGCCCGGCTCGGGGGATCGGTCGAGCACCGTTATGGATGTGGAAGCGAATTCGGGACGTTTGGTCAGTGCTAGGGCGGTGCTTAGCCCGAAGACGCCGGCGCCGATGATGAGGATGCTGCTGGGGGCTTTGTATTTCTCGGACATGTCAGTGTCGATGGGAGTGTAGGTGATGTCGGGTAGGACGTGGACAGGACATTTTAGGGCGTCCTTCAGCGACGCCTTCGCCATCGGAGCTATTATCTGACTAATGAATGGCTGACGGGAAGTAGTGGCTATTCTGAGAGATGTGGACTAGGTTGTGATCATATGGAACTTATATAATAGAAGCTTGACTGCGATATAGTACAGAAATTCCAACTCTATATACTACCCGTGCTGTGCCGACGAGAGAGCCAAACTGTGACACCTCATAAGCCGTATTCTACAAGCATATGACATGAAGGGCGTCTTTGACTGACTTGAGATGCCATCTCGGAGTCGTAAATCGTACGGTTAAGTCGGGGTAGGTACCTACCTATAGGTATGTACTCGGCGGGGTAGCTGTGCTGAAAGCCGTGCTGCTGATCCCCGGATACTGTACGCAAACACTGTATTTTAGGTGACTGCAGTTGGTCCCCTGCACGTACCTCAGTGGCACCTCCATTCTTGAACGCGCATTGGATGCGTTACCCAACTAAGATAAGGTTGAAGCCATCCTTCTCATACGTAACTCTCTCAAACATTCTCAACCTGAGCAGTTGTCTGACAAATCGCACAAGGAAACTGGTACATATAGAATGCGATATCCCGAGTAGCCCGTGGCCGGCTCCTTTCTACCCATCATGTCGTCCAAGAAACTCGCCGATTTCCCCGACGTCGAGGCGAAGCTCCAGAAACCATCGAAGCAATCCGCGTTCGAGAAACAGAAGGCTGAAGCCGAAGCCAAGCGCAGGAGGGAAGCTGCCGAGACCGCCGCGGTATACGAGAGTTTTGTGAAGAGTTTCGACAATGATGACAACGATGACAATGCGGGCAGCACTTCCGGCCAGCACAACGCGTTTGGCGGCCGTCCACCGGGAAGCGCTTTCGGTCGAGAAAGTGGTAGGCCGCCGCCGCCAAAGAGACACTTCGGTGCTGGGCCTGGCGGTGGATTGGGTTTGAAGAGTGGTCCTGGGTCTTTGGGCCCTCCGCCAACGTCATTTGGAAGTAGGAGGAAGCTCGATTCTCACCAGCAAGGGTTCGGTAGGAAAGGTGTAGACGACAATCGAGGTCGACTTGGATTCCACGATGATGACGACAGCGATGGCGGCCGCGCGCCGAAGCCCAAGGGTCTTGCGAAAGTGTTTGACACAAGCGATGACGAAGGCGACGCAAGAGCGAGGGACTTGGCTGAACAGAAAGCTATAGCAAAGCCTACACTCCGCCTGGCTAACCTCCCACCTGGGACGTCACCTGCAGTTATCAAGGCTCTCATGCCGTCGAATCTTACCGTGGAGAATGTCAAAATTATGTCATCTAGCGCGCCGGGAAGCACTGAGAGGAGATCAATGGCCGCAATTGTAACCTTATCCAAGGAAACACCAGCGACTGACATTGATGCCGCAGTCAGCTCTCTGCAGAATAGATATCTCGGCTACGGTTTCTATCTTTCGCTACACAGGCACTTATCGTCGGCGGTAACGTCCACTGTAGCTACATCGACCCTAACCTCTTCTACTGCTTCCCAACCCTTCGGCGCAAAACCAGTCCCCCAAGCCACCAATAACAATTCTCATCATCCAGGTGGTTATCACCGCGGATTCGCTCCGCCCTCGTCATATGGTATCGGTGGAGGCCCAATAAATCGCACCATCTTCCATGTCCCAGTACAAGCACCTAGGGATATCAGACAACTTCAGCTGATCCACAAGGTAGTTGAGTCGGTATTAGCACACGGTCCAGAATTCGAGGCCCTCCTAATGTCACGACCCGATGTGCAAAAGGAGGAGAAATGGGCTTGGCTCTGGGATGCGCGCAGCGAAGGTGGAATCTGGTATCGATGGCGGCTCTGGGAGGTTATTACTGGTGCCGAAGCTAAGATCGGACGGCAAGGAAAGTATATACCGCTCTTCGAAGGTAGCCATGCCTGGAGGATCCCCGAAAAAGGTTTGCCGTACGAGTACGCTACTGCCATTGATGAATTCGTGTCCGACCCGGACTATAACTCGTCTGACGAGGAAGACTACGAAGATGAGGGGCATAAACCAGCGGATGGGGCCGACAACGAGAATACTTACTTGAACCCACTCGATAAAGCGAGGTTAACACATTTGCTAGCTCGGCTTCCTACGACGTTGACCAAGATTCGAAAGGGCGATATAGCTAGGGTGACTACGTGTGCGATAACCCATGCGAGCAGGGGAGCAGACGAGATAGTCGAGATGATCGTTGCCAACATAACCAAGCCATTCGCATTGACTTTGGCGAATCCTGAATATAATAAAGCTAACAAGGATGGGGAAGATCATGGGGAATCGCATAATTCAACGCCTTTCCCCGAAGACTCGAGCGCAAAGCCCAGCGATGTCCAAGATACGAGCGCTGCAAGTCTCATCGGGCTGTATGTTGTTAGCGACATTCTCTCCTCGTCAGCGACAAGCGGCGTTCGGCATGCTTGGCGGTTCCGTCAACTGTTCGAAGCGTCGCTAAAAGAAAGCAAAGTCTTTGAGAACTTGGGTCTTATAGCAGAACGTCTCAATTGGGGTCGCCTCAGAGCGGAGAAGTGGAAACGGAGTGTTAAATTGGTGCTGAGCTTATGGGAAGGCTGGTGCGCATTTCCGCACGAGAGTCAGCAGTTCTTCGCTGAGACCTTCGAAAATCCGCCTAGCGCAAAGAAGGAGGAGCAAGTTGATGAGGCTGCTAAGAGGGGCAAGTGGAAGACTCTGGAAGCTGGTGGTTCGGGTGCTGCACAAAGCGAAGCGAGAGGGTTTGTACCCATCTCAAGCGCGGAGCCGCGCCAGGACGAGGAGTCTGGGATGGACGTTGATGATGTGGATGGCGAGGCTATGGATGAGCAGATGTCGATGAACGAGGAGGATATGGATACCGATATTGACGGAGTTCCGATGGATGATGACGAGGATGGGGAGCCGATAGACCAAAGCGACGCGGGAGATGCAGAACAGGAGAAGCCACGTATCGAAGCTCCGGCGGGTAGAGACGGTGACACGGGCGTTGAGAAGGCCGGAACGGCCAGCTCGACCAAGGAGGAGAGCCAGCAGCCTAGGAGGCGGATGAGGGCCGTTGATATGTTCGCGGACTCTGATAATTCTGACGATGGAAAGTGATACGATTACAAGACGGATGGAATCAGCAATATACCCTGGTATCTTGGAAGTTTTATTCTGCTGATAAGATGGCTCACTATCCCGATTTATACAGGCCTTGGGGAGAATTAATTCTGATCTGGGCTTTCTTGAAAGCATCCTAGGCTCCTGGTAGGCACTAATGCGAATAAACATTAAGGGGTGGCGAAGGGACCCGTCTAAAGCAAGAAGTCCAATATATTATTTTATATGAAATCGCGTATACGCTCAGTGTTTGGGCTGCGAGTCCTGGGAAATCATGCCGGCGTTATCACTTCTGCTACCTTCACACCGTGACATGTTTGTCGGACCAGAGCTAGGTTTCAATTTTCTCTCCAGTCACTAGCACCTCAGCCTGCGTGAGCCCACGCTTTGAAGGTGATTTAAGTAATCTATAATTTGTTTTCGTGCTACATACGCCATCACCATCCTATTACTGGAGGAGAATACTACTGGTGCTTGTGAGCATCACGCTATAACCATTACGAAGTCCAGGGATACTGTTATGAACCCCAGGAACGACTTTATACCTAGTAGGAGAGAGTCATCATATCACCAATCTAAATTTGGATACAATGTCTATTTTCAGAAGGAGAGGCGCCGTCGGTACCCGTCTTTTTCTACTTAATAGGTCTAGAGGAATTGCGACGTCAGGTGTCAAAGCAGATGGGCCAATTGGAATGATCCGCGCCTCGATAAGATTGGTTCTCGGCAGTCGATCCTGTTGAGATCGAATCCGGTTCAGCCTTTAAGCTTTGTCTAATTTGGGCAGATTGTTATCAGGTGGAACGACCTCATTTTATTCTAAGGCTTGAATTTATAGCTTCCGATGTTGTTTCTATATGCTTTGATGTTTGCTGGGATGCATGACATATGGAACTAATAGTAATACTTACCAGGGTTCATGCCATTTACTACATCTTCGAATTCGCATTCATTAGGTAGGTAGGTACTTGGTTTGGTGGTACGACTGGAGTAATATTGTTGGTTACACGCACGATCAGGTTACCTTAAAGTGAAGAGTCATTCAACTAGTTTTGGCATCGTCGTACATAGTCTGCCCTCCTAACCTCTTGTATGTGCATGAGACATGTAGCTTGACAAACTAAGGCTAATATAATCATATCACTAGCAAATTGATGACAGATGACCAATAACAGCGAGGCTGTCATTAATACAGTATTAAGAATCGAAGTCACAAAACCAGTCATAGATGGAAATATTGAGGTTCAAAAGGTTTAACATCAGGCTAATGGGCAGCTTGCTAGATTCTTTTGGCTTGGTATCCGACAAATCTTCGGATCATTCCCGTACAACAGCCAGACGTACTATTCCCCTAAAAGTGCTTTGACTGTCGAACCGGGCTATATGTATATGGTAGCCGCTCCGCCGGTTCTTCGTTTCCTGGAACAGCTCTAGCCATGGGCTGGATTGCGCGATCCTACTAGAAATCTTTAGCCGATTTTGTTTCGTTTGAAGAGCCGCAACTTCGAATTGCAGTACCATCGCGGACTAGGTTCAGGGCACTCTGTCAAGCGAAGAGGAACTATTACCTAAACAGGGAAGGTAGGAAGTGCTTCTCTGAAGCTTAATTCTGTTATTCATTCCCCTTTTTTTCGATGTGTCATTTTCAAGCATAGTGGCATGAATGATGTCCGTACCATGCATATCTCCAAAGTCCAGGTACTTCAATGCCCCATGGTTCATCCCGTGCCCAAAACGGCATGCAGAACTTCCCCAAAAAGTTGATAAGTAGGGGCTTAAATGACGTATCCCTCTGAGGTTGCGATTGTGGTACAAAACCAGATATTCGATAAAATTTCAATCCACGAGCTGAACGATACAGTACATCGTTACGTAGCAGCCCCACGTTTCCGAGACCAAAGTTTCGCGGTTTCTGCGGCGTGCCCCTCCTTTTCAGCCCCTCCAAAACTGCCTAGCAGAGTCGATTCCATGGTCATTGGATGTAGATGATACGCATCTTCTGCAGGGCCCTTCGCGTTCCCGTTCCCCCCGTCTAGCGCGTTCTGCAGGTTGCTCGGTGCTTGCTTGGATTGCGTGGTAGGGGTGGTAGGTAGGGATGCTAGGGGTACTATGTACATGTACATCGACTACCACTTCCAAAACCCCCCGGTCCAAAGTGTAGGGGAAGTGAAGGATCTAACTCGAAGTCAGCACCATTTGGGACAAGCAGCCAATCAAAACTTGCTCGTTTTGGGAAACCCCCACAGACAACACGACACTCACCATCCCAATCATCTTTCAACTTTGCTAATACTCTTTGACCTTTCCTGGAGTTCAGACCACCAGATGTCCATGGCCTGAAATCTAATCGTGGTGGGACCTAGGTTTCTTCAATGGACGGCTTGGTCACTTGGTGGACGAGCTAGAGAGATCAACTCCAGAAAACCAGAACCTGGGAAATCGAACAAGTCACAACTACTTCACAGCAGTGGACGGGCATTATATAGGAGTTCGCCGTCACTAACCAGCACCTTCACCTTTATATACAGCACCCTCCTCAATTCAAGCGTCGTAAAGGCTTAACGGCCGTCCGGGCGTATTACCGTTTAAAAACCTGCATCCCGGTCGAGATCCCCTTCTTACCGCCATCTAGACCGCAAGACCGAAGCTTGCCCGGGGGTACACGCCTCTTGTATTCTGTCACTCCCGTCATCAGCCTCGATTCAACACAGGCTTACCTACTTGGGGTACCTCACCTAACGTTGTTGGCCGGGGACGTTACATGTGGGAATCGGACGAGGGACATCCTCTCGCTTTCCCCTCCCCTCCCTGGACAATCGTTCTTCCTTATCGACCACAACAGCCCAAGTTGTGCCAGCCTTTCCTGAATTCGTCCCTGAAGGCATCGGACTCAACTCACATCAGATCGATTCACTGTCGAATTCTGACCGACGTCTACAAACCACACCGGAATCCGAAACACCGATACCAAAGGCGCATGCCTCGAGCGGGTGCCGTTCCTCTGCGCCGGCAATTTCTCAACTGGCCTTACTCCGCCCTGAGAACTAACTCCCACCCTCATAGTAGATCGCGATCCTCAAACCACCCGGACTAATCTTGAATCGTTTTCCTACGCAGTTGTTAGGGCTCTATCATTACCAGCACCCGTTCTTTAAACTCTCAACTTTATCCCCTTTCAGTGACCCAGCCCGTTGGCACGCCTATTCAAGGTTCCTGTGGGACCCTGAGCACCCGTTTTGAATCATCTCGATCATCCCTAAGGCTCAAGTTTCACGACGCCAGCCACCTTTTTATCTCATCCCACGGTAACCGTCTTACTTTTCTGAAGTACAAGCCGGGAGAATCGCATCTACTATCCGCGCGACTCGACACCGATGAAAAAGGATTCCCGCGCGCCGAGAACCTACACCTTATTCAGCATCAATCTTCCAAGTAGAGTTCGAGCTAGCCATCCAAAGGGTCCTCCTAGTGAATCTCACATGATCCGCAACTGTCCTCTGTTGCGTTACCTAGAGCTCCTACAAGCCCCTGTCGCGCTGGCATCGCCCTGCGACGTTGCCCAAGATGCCTATCATCAACGGACAAAAGATGGCTTGGTAAGTTAAACATATTACTTCGTCGTCTCTGTTTGCCCGGTACCTCCTGGAGAGTCTCGGAAGCCTGCATACTTGCCACGCTAGTTTGGATGCGCCTCTCCTGGCAAGCCATCCCTATTCGACGTTAGGAGTTCGTGTAACCGACATGGGTCTTGAATATCTCGATGAGTTTGTACCATTCTGAACGGTATTCGCTAACCGGTTATTCTTCTCTTTAGTCAGCCATGCATCCGAGGGCACAGATCGACCAAGTGTACTCATGGTAACGGGGATCGCATGTTAGTGCCGGTGCGAAAACCTGGTCGACCGTTAAGCACTTGTCCCCATCCACCGGGCAAGACCTGCCAGTGCCGGCATCTGACGGTTGCGCTGCCTAAAGGAGGCACATGTCGCTGCGGTGGTAGCCAGACCAACAAGACGAACGGCACAGCACCGCTCGTTAAGGCCGAGCCATCAGATAATCCGCCATTGTCGCCTACGAAGCAGGCATCATTCCGAGTCCAGAAGTCGGTTCCAAGACCACCTCGAAAGCAGTCCGATGCGTCTACCCTACAGCGCATGGACGCCAACAGCCTAAATTTTCAGAATGGCGCTGGCGACTTTTTGGCGGGTTCTGCGAACACAGTAACTTCACCTGATTGGACGAGTTTTGTTCCGCCTCTACAGAACGGACAGCAATATCCCACCTGGATATCTGACCAGTCGACCGTCGGCTCCGGTACGGTAACGCCTGGCACATCAAGTTCGGCCTATCACACGCCAACTTCGAGCACCGGGGACGCTCCGTCCCAAGAATCTCCCTTAGAAGCAGCTGGAAGCTGCTGCTCTCAGCGAGTCCCGCCTCCTCAACAATTACCACCTCAGATGCAATTGCAGGGTCAATTCCAGGCCCCCGCTCAAGAGCCGCCGAATCTGATGAGATATGCACCTCAAGTTCCCATGGGCAATAGCTCTATGAATGGCTCCATGATGGAGCCATTATCCAATCGAGTAGCAGCTGACCAACAGATGTACCCGATTAACCACTTCCAGCAACCACCCCTATTCTCAGATCACTCCTCGTTCGGAACACCCCACTTTCCATTGCAACAGTCCCAATGGGAGCAGTTGATGGCACAAATTCTACCTCAGGCCCAACCGAATGGAGGTCCTATGAGTTCATATACGAGTCACGTTTGCGACTGTGGCCCTGACTGTGATTGTCTTGGATGTCTCGCCCACCCGTACAATCAAGCGACAACTCAGTACATCCGCGAAGCCATGGCTTTCCAAGATGCGAATTTAAATGGAATGAACGGTACGAATGGACATATAAATGGCAGTGGCAAAGTGGACGCCATTCATCAAATGCCGGATCCGCCGCTGGCGGTGGCCGACACATCACCGACACCAACTCAGAGTCCATCCGACACAGATTCACCGGGCGCGAACGAGTTGCATATGTCGCCTAGCGAGTATCTTTTCGTGGACTATGGAAGTGGCATATGCGGATGCGGTGACAATTGCGCATGTGTCAACTGCATGATTCATCGTGATCCCCTAAACGGCGAGTCTCAGGATAAGACGCCCAATTGAATGAGATGGACCGTCCAATATATTTTTCAATCCGAACAAAAATAGTGTGTTTGCTGGAAGCGATAGATCGATAGATCGGATGATATCCCCAAGGATGAAGGCGGAAGCTCCCTCAGGATCGAGCATTTGAATCGTATATACCTAGCAGGGATAATAAGGGTGTATATATTTAGGGGCTATAAATCCTGGGGAATAGGGAGCGTTCAAAGTACGGAAATGAAATTCCGAGCAAAATTGAGCTAGCTACGCCGAATCGTCGCATCGACTGAATCGAAGACGGTCATTGTTGCTGTGGACTCGATGGGCGTTTTGGGGTTTCAGCAGCCGATAGTCTCGATGAGATAATGGGCGATTGTCTGCGGGCATACCCGCTCTGGGCGGGGATATCGTGTACTCGTCGGGCTCCAATCGGCTTCTCTGGCGCCTTGCCGTCGAGAGGGGAAATCTGGTTGAGCAGACGAGCGGAACCCAGCTCTTGACTGCGTGCGTCCTACATCGGTTTTCATACGACTGAAACCTCGATCGTACTCCGGCGTCTCCCCAAGGAGAGCGAGAGCACAGCGAGTTTCCTGCTTACTGGGGTTCAACCACCGAAATATCCACAAAATTCACGATGCGGCGGATGCGGATACATGATTGAAGAGATACGAATTGATACCATGCGATTATATACGAATCAGAGCCTAGCTGATTTGGCTGCCTTGCACATGTATTTTCCCGACTCTCTACTCAAAATACCCTGAGATATGAGGGCTGCTTCAGTATATACCGAGTAGGTAATAAGCAACGAAATATAATGTCAGCGCGAACATGAATGTGTTTTTCGCTCCATGTTCTTTCTGTAAACATTATCAAGAAACCAGTAAAATTATTTGCTCAATTCAGGGTTTATATAATTACAGGAATATTACTGTCTTTTGATGCCGAATTTGGGATTGCTGTAGGGTTTGCATGGCGCATATTCATATAACTACCTAGGTAACAAAGTCCCTGTCCCCTATCCACTAACGATTACTCAGCGACCCTGCAGCCTTGATGGCGTGTTACCTTGATTTTTAACACATCCATACATGTGAAAGGCTGCTGCCTGCCTGCCATGCGTCTAATAAAAGATACCTCTAGGTGATGCATATATGTATCGTGATGGCGAGAACCTTGATGGACACGTTATGCAAGTACAGTGACTTAGTCAACCCCACATGCCACATGGCAGGGGAAAATCTCCGATATGGAGCTTCCAAGCTTTTGCTCGTCCAAGATCCCCAACAAGGGCACGACACGATCCACAGGCTTACTATTAGCCTGTACGACCGAACAACGTTATGCTTCCCAGGAAACAACTGCGCCAGGGACCCCTCTTCCACTGCGGCTTCGGATGCACATGTAATCCTACCGGATCGTGCTTCCAATTTATCCTATAGGGCAGAAACGGCTGCTTATCGTTGCATCATGGCGGAACCTAACGCGTACCGGGCCCGCGGATTTGGAGACGACAAGGCACGTCATTCGAGGCACAAGCGAACGCGTGGGGAAGGGGATGGGGAGAAGGATGTGAAACGTAGTAGGCGGGGATATGACGATTATGATTATGGCTATGAGAGGACGAGATCAACGTCGCCGAGGGGTAGGGCGCATCGAGAGGGCCTACATCAGGGTCGCCGTGACGAGACGAGACATTCTAGACAGCGCGACTACGTCCCACAGTCGAATAGTTCATCGCGAAGAGATGGGGGAGAGACGCGCTATACGAACCGACCTGACTCCCACGACTCCCATACCGACCATCGAGCCATCGAGCGCTCTCCTTCAGCCTCCTCGAGCCGACACCACGACCGCCATTCCTCTCACCGCCATCACGACCATCACCATCACCGACACCATCACCGACACCGCCGCGCCTCAAACCATTCCACGCGCACCCCAGACGAACTCCCCTTCGGCGCGCGACCGCTAGTCCGCGCCGACCTCGAAACGTTTAAGCCGCTGTTCGCGCAGTATTTAGATGTGCAGAAAGGCAAGAATATCGCGGATATGGACGAGCGGGAGATCAGGGGCCGTTGGAAGAGCTTCGTTGGCAAGTGGAATCATGGCGAGTTGGCCCAGGGCTGGTATCGACCCGAGACGCTTGAAGAGGCGAGGAAGAGTGGCGCTGGTGCCCATGCGAGTATTGTTGGGAAGGAAGGGAGTTTAGAGAGGGCGTCGTCGCTGGCACTCAGTAGCCGAGGTCAGGATGCTGATGACGTTCACTTATCACACTCAGAAGGAGACGACGAAGATGACGATGACGATGAATACGGACCGACGCTTCCCCCGGGCACGGCTGCTCCCGCGCGCCCCGCTGCACAACACGGCCCCGGCATACCCTCCCGACAAGACCTGGATCTCCGCCGCGAAACGGCAGAGGAGGAGCGGCTCCAGCGCATCGAGGCCCTGCGGCTGGCGCGCAGGGCCGACCGCGCGGAGCAAAAGGCGCGGCTCGAGGAGCTGGCGCCGCGGGCGGAGGCCGGGACGCGCGAGCGCCAGCTGGAGAAGAAGCGCGAGGTCAACGACAAGATGCGCGCGTTCCGGGAGCGGTCGCCGGGCGCGGAGGTCGGCGAGGCGGAGCTCCTGGGCGGCGGGGACGACGACGGCGTGGCGGAGTACAAGAGGATGAAGGCGGCGGCGGAGAGGCGGAGGACGGAGCGCGAGGTCGTCAGGGAGGAGGAGGTCCGGGCTCGGGAGGAGGAGAGGCTGGAGAGGGTTCGGGAGTATCGGAGGAAGGAGGAGGGGACTATGGAGGTGCTTCGGCGGATTGCTCGGGAGCGGTTTGGGTGATGCTTGGTGGTTGTGGGCTATCCGTTGCTACGGGCTCTTGCGCTGGGCTTTCACTTAGATGTTGCGATAGGCACTGAGCTGGGCTGTTTGTCGCATTTTGTTGCGTGCATGCATTTGGTACTGGATACGCGGCACTCTTTGCGCATGGGATTCCTATTATAGACGCGCGAAGTGGACGATACGTCGCGATGATCAGCGCTGTCGGAAGGGGGATTTGTTTGTCCTCCCCGGACTAATAGAAGTCGCATGAACTATATACGGTGGATATTCTGAGACCCAAGTCTGAAGAGGCAACATTATTCGTGACTGCGTGTTTATGTGCAGTGCTATTGACTTGCGTCAGGTTACGTGTAGGTCGCTCTTGGATTTTTTAGTTGGGTCTTGAGTCATGGGGGATTCGGACCGCGATGGCTGATGGTCTTTGATGTTGATGCAAGTGCTTTCTCTGACTGCGATACACGTACGAGATGGATATCGAATGTAGTTGTGTTGTTGCATTTGAGAAGGACATTTGATGCTAATATGTACCTGTATATATAAACTTAAATATATTACCTACGTATGTAGGTATGTAGTCAGATAGGTACCCTATTCAATGGACTTTAGAATCATCGTCATGTCTTGTGAATATGGAACTGCATGCGAATCCTAGTGGACGGCTTTAGTGGGTTGAATTCTAGCCAATGATATCCAGCAAATTGGGTATTTTCAAAGGCTACCTTAGGTGATAAGTTTAAATTTGGGCGCAAAATAGCATGCGACAACGCGCTTGTTCTCACGCCGTTGTTGACGTTAAGGCGCAGTGGCAGAGTGGTCTAATGCGATAGACTAGAACACTTCCTGGGAAGTCTCTAGCTCATCTATTCCCTTCGGGGGCGTCTGTTCGAATCAGGCCTGCGTCGAAATCTTTTTTGTTTTTGTTTTTCTTCCCTTTGCCATTTCTGAGCGGCATGGCCATTATTTGCTCATTCATAGGAAATATTTGCCAGAGTAGGTATACTTATCATGGCATCTTTCATTCGAGTTTCGTTTTTGATTTTCCACTACCCCGCCGATCCCTTTCGGTGATACTTTTGGGGCATTCTGTGTGCTCGTCTTCTGATCACGTGACCCACATCATCACTAGCCACATGTCTCCTTTTAGCCACCCCCTTTCGAAGAAACACTCACTTCTTAACGCTTCAAATGGTTTACAGTCAATGTCGAAATATTGACTATTAGGCTTAGTATGAAATGTTTTTGTGCCCTTGCAGGCTTGAGCCTTCATATTTATTTGCCAGATTTCGATATTCTACGACCCAAGTGTGTTTTGTCCTAAGTAGTCCCCTCGTATTAATATCACAATCTCTTAGTCACCCTTTTCTCTGGTGTCGGCTCCGTCAATGATACTTATATGAGAGACCATCACCATATATTATCGATTGGAAGACTAGGGACTCGGAAAGCGGACACTCTGCTGGAACCGATACGGCGTGGGACATGAGGGGCTCCGGTCAGGTGCACGCTTCGTCATCTTTGATTCCTAACCGCTATTAGTCAAAGGAGATTCATCTGATCCGCAGATTGACTCGTTGCCCTGCAGCCCACCCGCATAACCACATGCATATGCAGTCTCTCGTCACTTTCAAAAGTTTGACATAGACAGTTTTTTGGTTGCCTCATTGTCCGCGGGGGATCTCCCGCCGTAGAATGAATGGACAACATAGACTCAGGGCATGTCATAGCTTCATCTGTATTGTTTCTCCTGACGTGGATATCGAGGCACAACTGATGGCCTTAAACCTGCTTAGACGCAAGTGACGCCGACTCTGACACTTCATGCAAATCCAGCAAGCGAACCATAGACCATGACATGCCAGTATACTCGGTTCTCGAATTTAAGTCGAAGCTTTCAATTCAACGCGATCTTGTCGCTTTCCTTCCTTCTCCAGAACCTCATCGGACATTATCTTAGACTCGGAAGCTATAATTCCAACTTTGACCATGTCCCGCCAAGTTCTATTTCTGACTCCATGCCAGCCTCTGGCTACCGCCCCTTGGCCGCAACCTCCTCCAAATGCTCTTTTCTTATCTCCTGTGTCGGCTCCTCCACCCGCACCTATACTAGCTCCCCCAGCAGCTCCTATGTTAACTCCGGTCCTAGTGCCCGCACCTACTTTTGTACCCAGTGGCATGAGCTTAGTGCCGACCTCAGGTATACTCACAAGTCAACTCTTCGGGGCCGAGCTGACGGGAAATACCAGGTCCACCTCCCGCGTATCCCATGTTCTCGGTGCATACTGGAGCGCCCGCAGAATTCCGGATTTCGGTCAACCCACACTGCCCCTATCATGAGCATCCAAGCTCTACTCCGAACAGCACAGACGAAGAGCGAGGCAGACAGAGAACTCCTGGAGGCCACGCGGCTCCTAACAGTGGCGAGGACCGAACGCGATCTAGCTCAGAGCCTAGACCAAACTCGCCTAGCCGAAACACACCGGCACACGTCTATCAGACCGAGCCTCAAGTGGGCGAAGACTTGCTAGCAACTCAGGCTCTGCGAGACCTGTATCGAAGCAAACCGGCCCTACACGGCAAGATTTGGCAGTGCATAGCGACCCAATTATCCAAACCTGGTGTACTTCGCGCCAGAGTCATTGTCGACGGCCTCGAATGCCCGTCCTTGTACACTCCAGCCGGCGACTTTGGCCAGGAGGTGGCGAGGACTCTGGAGCCGCACATCCAAGACTACGTCATGATAGAAACGGGGAGAGAGCAGTACGAGGAGTATCGAGGCGCTATCATGGATCTGGCTTGTATTGCGTATCGCACGGTTGGTATTCCGGCCATTATGCGAGCTCAGGAGGCCAGGAGGCAGTAGTTGGACGAGGGAGAATGAGGCGTGAGTGCTTTAGGTATGTGGGGGAGTTTAAGGCTTTATGGAAAGGATTAGCACGGGATGTGTGAAGAGGGCAGATACTCAATTTCAGAACAAGTGCGGTGATTTATTGATTCAGCACGTTTCAAATCTCCAGGATCAGTCACTTAGGTCTGTCTGATGGTCCTGTGGTTAGCGTACTTCTATAATGCAGTTTTTACAAAGAACTTGCGGTTATGGTAGAGCTACTTTGAATTCAAGGTATTAAGTATCATTTCCTCGCTCATGAACTCTCTGCATAATGATTTTTCTCAGCTCTGTTAGGCCTCTCGTCCCGTTATTCAGCCTGTCTAGCAACCAGAGTGGGAGCCACGTGCTCAACCACTTGCATGACCCGGCAGTCGCACCATGCCAGATGCAGCCTTTCGCGCCACTAATAATATCTTCTACTAGGTGTCGGGCCGTAACATCAACAGGCTCTTGTCTAGGCTGTTTCTTTCCAGCGCGCGTGTCCTCGATAAATTGCCGAACAGGTTTGTAGTATGAGTCTGGAGGCATATTGAACGCGTATTGAGTGGCGTTGGCGTAGAGGGGCGTGTCAACTCCCCCTATTACCGCCGTCACTACTCGCACGCCCAGCGGCTCTAGCTCGACGCGCATGACTTCAGAGAGTTGTCTGACCGCTGCTCTGGAACTACTATACATGCCTATTTGGGTGAGAACACCAGTTAGCCATACTGAAGTCAAAGACAAGCAGAGTAGGCGTGAGAAACAGGAAGCTTCAACGTACCTCCCCATGCGATCGCAAGGTTCGACACGACCGAGCTGTGGTTGACGACGACACCCTTAGCATTGACGACCATGGGCGCAAATGCCTGCGTCATAGCAAGAACGCTCCAGAAATTGACATCGTAGAACTTCTTAGCCTCCTTGATGTCAACGTCCAGCAGGGGCATGTGGAACGCTCGTCCGGCGTTGTTGATAAGGATATCGAGCGTGCCGCCTGTGCGTTCTCTGACTTGCTCGGCACACCGCGCGATCGAGTCCTCGGAGGTCACCTCTAGCTCCAGGATATCGAGGTTGCTAAGGCCCGCTAACGTCCCCACCTTGGATGCGTTGCGCAGTGTTGCGAATACGTGGTAGCCTTCCTCGAGAAATACTTTGGCCATCGCGGCCCCGATGCCACCGTCGCTGCAGCCGGTGATGAGGACCGTCTTCTTCCCCGATAGCGACATGGTCACTATTAAGCTATGCTATACGACTCGATGGTCGCGAACGAGGTCGTTAGTAAGATACTTGTAGCTAGAAAGGGAAGAAAGCTAGGCTTAATAGCCATTGAAAGTAGGGAATGGTAGTGGTGTAAATGCATTGTTCTTCTCTTTGATCGAACGTGCCTAGGTACATACAGGTAGGCAGCTTTGTCCTTTCCTTCTCTTCCTAGGTTAGAAAAGCCAATCAAGAGGTTGGAATTAAGTATGTCACCGAGGTTACCATATACTCCTGGATGTAAGGGATATTGGACTACCTCGGAATGTCTCCTTGGAGGAGATTATGTTGAAGCTTAGGAAAGGTGTTACAGTAAGGTAATCAGTCGGCTATGAGTTGTTTCTGCATTGTCTCGTTTGTTACGAGCCCCTATCAGCTCAGGTGATCCTAGGATAGTCATTGGTGCCCGGTCAGTAGTATGCAGTATGGCTGAACTTTTCTAAACCGTATTCACTCTAAGGAGTTGAAGTCTCATGCTTGGTTATACCGCTCTAGTGCTCGTGGTCCTAACACTAGACAAAGAACAACAGCGATATACATGACAATGTATCTATACTCTCATTAGAACCTGGAGCTTCCAGTCTCAGGTGAAACCTACGCGGCGACTGTAAGAGCCCAAAGTGGGCAATAAAGTGAATATTAGGTAGTCTTGGTTTGATAGCTGAATAATGATTGACTCAATACACGAGAGGGTCCTTCATTCGGGGTGTCCTTCCCCTGACGTCTTCCTTTCAAATCATTTGAATTATACTCTAAAGGTCGACCGTTAAATGGCCGTCCTCCTATTGAGTCGTGATGTATACCTAGGTGCCTACTTAAATAAACGTCAACGTCAACATTGCGGGTGTGGGCAATTTGATGGCAAGCAAAGTAGAGATCTGAAAGGTAATGGGAAGTGGAATGATACAGAAGGTGGCTTTGTCCTACCTTCGAGGAAATTGTTCTCTCACCTACCTTTTCCCGTTACGGGATTCCGTAACTCGAATAACCTTCCCTTCCTGAAATTCTCCCCTACATGTAGGTACCCAATGTCAGATAATAATGATAATCCAGGCGTCAGGCTTGAGTTTATACCATTGCCGTTGCGACCAAGTCACCATCAGGGTAGTGTGTAAGGCTGACTGAGTGAAACAGCCCCCTTTCCACTTTGTGCTCGCGATCTATCATTGAAATAATAGAGAAATGCTACAAGATTTGTTTTTATATGGATCAATCAATTAGGCGTGAATGTACTTTATAATATCTGTATAACGTATATGCCTGCTGGCCTCGGTAACGACACGTATTCGACAAGACTCAATATTAGGAGACTAATTTATTTAAGGTAACTCATGAATGTCCAACCCGAGGAGTTGTAGATGTAGAAAATAGTATGATTCACGACGGTTCCTCTATGTTATGTGTCTAGGTATGTAGCGATTCCTAGCCAGATGATAAGTTTAGAGCGCCTTACATATGAACGCGGTTTCTACCCCTGTATCAGGCTTACATTGTAAGACTTAGGAAGACTGTCCAGTCAAAGCGTCAGATTTGGCTTGCCGGGGTTCCGTTATACACGCGGCTCCCGAGTACGAGTGCATAGTATCTCTCTCCTCTAGCTAAGTTCGATGTCCCGAATTAGCGCACCTCCATTAGTGCTCACGCAGCTTCCCGTAGTGTTAGTATCCTTCATCAAGTAAATGTAAGCCTCCGCAACCTCCTCCGGGGTCCCAATCTTTCTCAGAAGACAGCTCTTAGCCAACACCGCTGCAGCCTGCTCTAGCTGCTCGCCCTTGCCAAGCATTTCCGTCTTCACGGCGCCGGGGCTGACCACATTGGTGCGGATTGGGAGAAGATCTAGCGCCAACCCGCGGACGGTTCCAAAAATGGCGGAAGCCAAGCCGGAAACGACGGCGCCGCCCTTCATGGGCCTCTCGGCGACGATGCCGCTCGTGAAGATCAGCGAGGAGGTGTAGCTCTGTTTGACGTAGCGGGGCGCGAGCTTGGCTATGATGAAGGGTACCACGTAACCGAACTGCACATTCTCGCGAAGGTAGCTCACTGATACGGCGCTCACGGGACGGACGTTCAGGCTGTTGGCGGTATAAACGATATGGTCGAGCGATTGACCGGCATCAGCCGTGACGTCCGCGAAGAGCTTCTCGAGGCTGGACTCTACGTCGTCATGGTTGACATCGCAAACATACCCCTGAATGCGGGCGTTTGGTACAGCATCTTGGATCTTCTTGACGGCGGCGTCGACGCGGGCTTTGTTTGAGGAGGCGATATAAACGTTGGCACCTTCAGCGGCGGCGAGCTTAGCTACTGCGGCTCCGATGCCCGACGATCCGCCGATGACTAGAATGTTTTGATCTTTGATAGGAGGCATGATGACAATAATAGAATGACGAGTATTGTAAACGGAGAGATTGAGGTGGTGTGCTGTGGAAGGAGGCTAGCAACGAGGATTCCTATTATATCAATTCTCCTTGAGCTGCTCTCGAGAAGGGAGAACCACCACGAAAAATGAAGACGAGGGAGATTTAAATAATAGCAGCATATACATCAGCATAATCACTTTGTATCCGCCTTTACAGCGTTTGGCATCGCCATTCACCTAACGAGTAACTTCTCAGTAGTATTACGCACCGGAATCCAATCATACCGACGGCGACAGGAATCCATCCGAGGCGTTGCCATGTGTTCGTCTAGACGCTCCGCCCTAGCTCCCGCGGTTTGTGTCACTGGCGAATTGGATCGACAAAGCAGGACTTCCTAGCATGCAGGGCCAGGACCATTCGGGGTTTGATATGGCTGGAGTTAACGAAACCGGAGATAATAACAAGGGGATTGCATAAGGGGCATGGCATGTGGGTACGCATCCATCCATGTTCCATGGCGGCACTTTGAGCCTACGACCATCTTAGCCCGTTCCTAGCGTTAGTTTCAATCTGGGATAATGCTGTCTTGCTCTAGCAGACTTCTGTACGGATTAACGGAGTTATCTCAGCGCTGCCTTGTTGCTTCCTACCTGCGACGGTAGGCTTGATAGTATTAACTGACTCACTCCAGACGCAATTCTTTCAGTCTAGTCATTTTAGGGGAATTGGTTCAACAAAAATTCTTATATTCCCTCGGAAACCAACAGAGACAGTACCGGCGGTTTTGGTCCACATATTTGCGCCGTCCGGCGGCCCCACACTCGGGTCTGCGATGGCCGGTCCACCCATGCGGTTTTACGGCCTGTCCGAAGTATCCGGGTACACAACACTTGACGTTTCGCTAAGCGTTCAATTGACCTAATATCATGACCAACATTCAAATACAGCCAAGGCATCCAGCTTCTCGCCAATTCGCTAGTCGAACAAAACGTCCTTTAGATCTATATTCTCCGTCATTCTCCCAGCTCAGTCCAGACTCTTCTGCCAAATTCTCTGCTGCTTTATCGATCCCGCGACTCGGGCAAGCTCTGACGTTGCTTTGAATCTTGAAAGTGTTATTTTCAAGTTCCTGAGTTCAACGATATGCTGGAACCAAGAGTTCTATACGTACATGCCGAAGGTATCGATTTTGGAAGTGCAAAAACAGTGTCATGGCCAACTTGGAGTTGGCATGCCTCTGATAGCCACAGCCGAGTTTTTCCCCGTCTACGCACGGGGGGACTAGGGTATACCTCCATCAGATTCTTTCCGGGCGTGACCTTTGATGTGTTATCCCCAGAAGCCCGGCGCCGACAGGCTTATAGGCCGTCTCTCCAGTCGGGGGAATTGAATCATAGACTTACGAACTGTTGCCGTTCCCCGCAACCTGAAAGTCGCCGGAGTCTATAGAAGCGCACGGGTCCGAACTGTTCCGGTTCACACTAGTTCCGCAGACGGTGATATTCTCTGCATGTCTACGCATATGTCGGACACGGCCGGTGTCAGGAGTTATCCCTATGGGATATGAGATAGTAGGATAAAGAGCTCCGTACTATATATATGCAAAAGTCCTCCCTAGATAGGTTTATAGTTCCTTACAAAACAACATTGCTTCTCCCATCTCTTATAGTCAGCCTTATGATAGTTTATTCTGCCTAAAATAAAAGCCAGCATACCCAGCTACTTAAGTTATTTAGTTTTTTTTAAGTTCTTTATAAAGTTATAATTATAAAGATTTTATAGCCATAGAATCCTTATAGCTATAAAGTTTTATAGTTATAAAGTATAAAGTTTTATAGTTATAAAATATAAAGTTTTATAGCTATAAAATTTTATAATTATAAAGCTTCCTAGCTATATAAGCTATATAAGTTATATAATAAGTTACTTAAAACACTTCTTATTACCTAAAATTTCTCTTTATTACTTAAAATTTTCCTTTATTATTTAAAAATTCTTAAGTTACCCAATATTTTCTTATATTACTTATATTTTTTTAGGTTATTTATTTTAATTATAATCTATTTTATTTATTAGCGTTAAGCTATAGAAATAATAACTTTTATTAAGTATTGTTATAAGTTTTACTTATATAAAAAACCTTTATTAAAATAATAAAAGCGTACTTAGCTTTAATTTACATTAAAAAACATTTATTTATTTTTATATTAATACTTTATATATTTATTTATTTCTTATTTAATTCTTCACTTTATTTATTTAATTTTATATTAAAATATAATAAAAAACCAGCTAGGAAATACCATTAATACTTAGCTTTAGTAGTAAATAGCTATAACTTTTTATATTTTATATTTATACTTTTTATACACTTTTAATATATTATATTTACTTTTGCTTTTATAACCATAATAGCTATATTATTTAGTTATATTAATTAAAAAGTATAACTTAATATAAAGTAGTTTTTTAATAAATATTAGCTTTAAGTTTTAGGACTTTTATAAAAGTTTAATAGGGGCGGTAACTTTTAGCTTATAATGTAGGCAGTAAGGGTAAGTAAAAAGGTTAAGACTTTTTTTTATAACTTTTTAATAGTTTTTAAAACTGTTATTATAATTAAGATAACTTATTTAAAAATATTAAGATATAATAATAAATTAAGCCGTTATAAAAATAAGATGCTTAAGTAATATTTAGCTAAAATAATTAATTATGTAAATATATTTAAATGTTAGTTTATAGTGCTAAAGGAAAGGGTTATAAAGATTAAAAACCTAGTTAAGTTTATTAATAATGAAAAAAACCTTAAGAAATAATAAACTTTTTTTTAAGCTTAAAAGTTAATGATTTATTTTAAGCTATATATAAAATTTAAAGCCTATTAAATATTATATAATAAACTTTTATATATAGTTTCTTAATTAATAAATGTTATAAGCCTTTAAATGTAGTTATATATAAAGATAATATTTATTTACTTAACTTAGCTTAAGCTATAAGCTTAATTATTTATAAATAATTTAATAACTATATTAGAAAAAACCTATAATATAGTTAATAAAGTTATATAAATGAAATATAAGATGGATATTTTTTTCTAAAAAAACTAACTATTTAATATTTTTTTAATAAAGTTTATATAAATTATAAGTAACCTTAAAATAAATAATTTTAATAAGGTTTTATAATTAAAGTTAAAGGTTAATTAAAAGTTATAAAAAGCTTTTATTAATATTTACTTATAACTTAAGCTAAGTAACTTTAACAACTAAGTGGATATATTTTACTTATTATTAAAAAACATTATAAACCTATAACATTATAAGTAAAGATTTATACTTTAGTTATTTTAAACGCTAGCAGTAGTTATTATTAAAAGTATAAATTCGCTTTTATTTAAGGATTTTATAAACCTAAATAAAATTAATATTAAATATTTTTTAGCTATAAAGCGCTAACGCTAGCTTTTTAATAAGTTATGTTTATATTATAAGTAATAGTTACATAAAAAGGCAAAATGTTTAAAAGTAAAATAAGTTAATAATAACTAACTTAAAAACTTAAAAAAAAGGTATATTTTTATTATAAAACTAGGTTTAACCTTTTTAGCTTTTTAGGCTAAAAATAATAACTTATTTTATAAACAGCAATTAATAAGTAATTTTACTTTTCTTACTTTCTTTATAACAGCCGATAACGCTATAAAGCTTTACTTTATTACCTTTAAAAAAAGTAACCTATAGACTTTTAATAAAGTTTTTAAGAAAGTAGCCTTAAATAATAAGGATAATAATAAAGGAAAAAAAAACTTAAAAAATAAACCCTAAGGAAAGTTACTTTTAAGGTATTAGTAATAAAAAAATGCTATAGCTTAGCTTAATATAAACTAATAAAAAGTTATTAATCTTAAATAAATTTATTTTATAAGGAAATAATAATAAACTTAACTTACCCACCCTTATTAACTTCGGCTGCTTTACGCTTATATTTTTAAATAATAAGGTAGCTTATACGTATAGCTTTAAAATAAGGTTATTACCTTAACTAAAAAAACTTTATTTAGTAAATAAATTAAATATAAATAACGTTATAAAGTTTATTATAATTACCTTACGCATTAAAGATTATATTAAAAGAATTATTTATTTTTTTATAACCTTAAAAAAATAAAACCTGCTTATTTTAAGGCTTTTATAGCTAAAATATTATAACTCTTTTATTAATTAGGATTTTAGCTATATTACTTTTAATTTAATGCATTATTAACATAATTACCTTAGGATTAAACTTATTTAAAAAAAAGGTAATAAGAAAACTTTTACACCTTACTTAAATAAAAAACTAATTCCTAATAAAGGCATAAATATATTAAAAAATTATACTTAAAATAACATTTATATTTTATTAAGAGTATTTTTTACATGGTTTTATAAGTAAAAAGGCGTTATAGTGTTAAAAGTTACACCTAAAAGGCTTATATAAGCTAACCTACTTAACTTTTAACTATTAAACTTAAGTAAGTTTAAGCTACATAAACTTTTAAGCATTAAAAGCAATAAGGAAGCTTATAAAAGAAAACTTAACTTAAGGTATTATGTATTTATTAATAACTTATATAATAAACATTTTTTATATAAAATTATAGCTAAAAATATTAACAAATATATATATGTTAAAACCTTTATAATAATTAAGGACATTAAGATAAAGCTCCCCGCTAAATACCATAACTTTATTAACATTTTCCTTTTTTTAAAGGCAATAAAGCTTTCATTAAAACAGCGTTATAACTATAAAATTAATATTATAAAAGGTAAGAAACCACCTTTTAGCTAAACTTAACCTATATTTTAATAAAAATTATAAGTTATAAAAAAGTATTTAGATAATAACTTAAAAAAAGGCTTTATTAAGCCGTTATTCTTTTTTATTATAGCTTTTTTTTTATTTATAAAAAAGTTAAAAAAAGGTATATATATTTATATTAATTATTAAGGATTAAATAATGTTATATAAAAAAATTAATACCTATTATTATTAATTTATAAAACCCTTAACGCCTTAATAACAGCTAAAGTGTTTATTAAGCTTAACGTTATTATAACATTTAATAAAATTAAAGTTATTAAAGGCTATAAATAAAAAATAGCCTTTATTATATATTTTAGTTTATATAAAAACTTTATTATACCATTTAGCTTATATAACGCTTTTAATATATTTTAACACTTTATTAATAATATACTTTATAAATTTCTTAATAAGTTTACTTTAATATATTTAAATAATATTTTTATTTACTTAAAAAATATAAAAAAATATATAAACTATATACGATAAGTTTTATAAGCTTTACTTAATACTGGCTTATAAATTAATATTAATAAATATAAGTTTTATATATTAAAAATAAAATACTTAAGCCTTATTATATTAATAAAAGGCATTAAAATGGATTAAAATAAAGTTTTAATTATATATTATTAAAAGTTTTTTAAAAGTAAATAAGACTTATAAAAGTTTCTTAGTTTCGTAAATTTTTATAAAAGATTTATTAAAAGCTTTTTAATAATTATTAAGCTAATAGTATATATTTTTTATAAAAATATACTATAAAATTAATTAGCTAACTATTAAACTACTTTTTAAAAGCTAAAAAATACCTTTATAAAAAAACCCATCTTAGTATATTTTAATTTCTTAAAAAAAATAGTTATAAAAACTAATACATTAAATTAAGCTATGGGAGACGTTTTATTTTAATATAATAAGAATAGTATTTTATACTTAATTGCTTTTTTTTAGCTAAGTATATATTAGTTAAAAGTAACTATAAAATTTATAATAAAAAACTTTTAGCTATTATTAAAGCATTTAAAAAGTAAAAGCTTAAGCTTTAAGATATTAAAACCTTTATTAAAGTTATAACTAATTATAAAAACCTTAAATACTTTATAATAATTAAATTATTTAGCCTTAAATAAGTTAAATAATTTAAGTTTTTTAGTTAATTTAACTTTTAAATTATATATAAGCTAAATAAGGCGTTAGTAAAACTTAACATACTTAGTAAAAGGCTTAAGGATATATCCTAAAAAGATAATATTTTAAATAATTATATTGCCTTAAAACTTTAATAGCTTTTTTTTAACAGTACTTTTATATTTAACATTAATTTACTTTAGCTTTATATAATTGCTAAAGGAAAAAATATAAAAGATTTAATTAATATAGCTTATACATAAAATGGTATTACGTAATATATAATAAATACAATTATAAAAAGTAACTTTTAACTTAAAAACCTTTAAGAATACTTATAAGTTTAATTTAAGGATTATAAGCTTAAGTAAGGTAAAATATATTATAAAGGTAAACTATTTATATTAAAGAATAACTATTTTTATATTTAAATTATATAAAAAATATATAATAAACCTACCTTTAAATACCTAAAAAAAATAAAAACCGTTAAGCTTATTTATAAATCCTATTAATAGCTATAAATATATTAAGAGATTTTTACATTTATAAAAGCCTACTATATTTACCACTACGTTAAGGTTATTAAGCATAAATTAAGTAGCTTTTTTTAAAGCTTAAAAATACCTTTTTAAGCATAAATAAATATTTTAATAAACTATATTATAAACTTACCATTATATGTTAAACATAATATAACTTATAAGTATATTTTAGTTATAATTAATTATTTTATTAAGATATGTTACTTTATAGCTTATAAGTTACTTAATATATAAGTATTAACTAATAAGTTTATAAAATAAGTATTTTTTTTTATAATACGTTAAAAGTAATTATTTTAAATAAAGGATAATAATTTATTTTTAATTTTTAAAAACACCTTTTAAGTAAGCTTAGCATAAAATTATATCCTTTATTTACTTATTATTTAAAAATAAACAACTAAACAAAAATAATTAATATTACCCTTAAGTAATACCTTTAAATTTATATATTTCATTATTAAAATAACTAGGTAAATTAACTACCATTAATAAAGTTTACTTTTAATAATATAACCTTTAATATTATTAAGGTTTTATTATTTTTTGCTAACTATAAACATAACTTAAGGATTAACATAAAGCTAGTTACATTAAAACCTTTAGATTTTTTTAAATAAAAGGTAGTTAAGTAAAATAAGGCTAATAAAATAGCAAAAAACATACGTAACATTATTAAAAAACTTAAGCATAATATAATAAAAGCCTAAAATAATTAAGTAAAATACATAAACACTAAAAGGGTTAATTTACTTAAGTTTAATATAAAAAATAAGGTTTAATTAAGTATGAAAAACTTACACATTATTAAGTTATTTAAGAAACTTAATAATAAATAAAGGAAACCTTTTATTATTAAAAAGGTATACCTTAAGGCTTATTTACTTAAATTAAATAATTCACTAAAAGACATTTTCCTTATCTTTTATAACTTTTTACTAAAACCTTATATAACATTATAGTATATAAAGCAAACATTTTTAAATAAAGAAATTAATACACAACAAAAAGGTTAAATAATAGTTATAAATAAGTAAAATAATAAGGAAAAACATTAATAGTTTAAAGATATCTTAAATAATAGGCTAAATAGGCATAAACTAAAGTATAAAATTTAGTAAAAAAAGTATAATACTATATAATAACCTATAAAAAACCTTAAAAGATATGAAAATTAGCTTATAAACTTTCATAATAAAAACCTAAGTAAATTAAAACCACCATTATAGTACTAAAAATCTACAACATTAAGGCTTAAAAAATAAATAAAGCAACATAAAATAAAGCCTAAGCAATAAAATTTAAATCCAAACGCCGCCAATAATAGTAAAAACAGTAGCAACAACTCTTAAAACGAAGAAATTATAACCTAAATAGTTTCATTTTATAAGTCCATAACAGACTCATCAAAGGATAAGGCTGCTATTAAGAGTTATTCCTACAGGATATAAGACAATAAAACAAAAAGCTCCATACCATATATACGTAAGAGTCCTTCCTAGATAGGTTCATAGTTCCTTACAGAACAACATTGCTTCTCCCATCTCTCATAGTCGGCCTTGTGACAGCCGGCAACTCGGGGCTACTTCATCGAGTAGTCGTACGCGGCTTGTCGCGTAGCTAACCTATCATGTGGCTGCGAACGACATTATTCCGCAAGGGGCTATGAGCCTGCATATCCAGGGATCGCCGTAAATACAGGCAAGAACGCCGTTTGTCCTATTATCTCGGACCCAACCTTGAACCTTCCTGGCCCCTCCAGGCCCTAATAACACACAGCGTCTGACGGACCTGGCGGCCAGTCATCGATCATGCCTGTTTGATACCAAAGGACTTGCTCATCACCAAGCCATACTCGTGCAATACCCCAGAGCCCGATACAAAACAAGAAATAGGGTTAAACTGTTAACAACTCGGTAGCACGGTAATTCTTAACAGCTATAAGACACGAAGGCTACATGTTTTTACCGGTCGAACTTGGCGGCTCAAAGGGGCTCATAAGGCATCGATTTAAGGGGGCGAAGTTTATCAGCAAGGAAATTGGTGAAGTCTCTCATTGAAATCATCGGGTCCTTATTTAGCTTCTCTTCCTCGTCACTACCCACACACATATGAATGATTCTAAAATATACGTATTCGAATTCACTCCCTAGAAATTGGTCCCAGATTCTATCTTTCATATGCCAGTAAGCGGAAATAACGCTGATTTTACATCTATCGCACTAGTGCCACCAGACACTTGATCCACCAACTCAAGGGTCACTCTAATGAATACGATAGGTTCGATTGTTCTTATCGTTAATGCTGTTCGTTAGATTGCTGGCCCATTAAGTGTTGTTCAACCTCACTCACGGCCTCATTTCAGGGTTTATTCTATTCGTTGACCAGGTCAAGCGTCTTGGAACTAATCCTATATCTAACACTAAGAAATAATTCACATAATAATAACGTCAATAAATTCAAAATCTACCCACCTTCCCAGGGTAACGCAAAGTATTTATATCAACGAAAAATTCCATACATCCGAGCCGGCCCATCAAGCCTAAGTCCACCCAAAGACGACAAGACTCCGCCAAGGGATCCTGGCAACGGAAGCTAGATCTCCCTGCCGAATCGGGACGAGTCAACGCCAGGGCAGCGATCCCATTCGCGCAAAAAAATAGATCTCGGTTGTAGCGCGTCCCCACTCATATCCCCCCTATCGCATGTCAACCTCCGCCGTTTTGCCAAAAGGGAATACCAGCGAGCCATTGGACGGTGGGCTGGTACATATGCGAGCGTCAATTAACGGCTACTCCAGGACGCCTAGAACTCGGTCCAAGTTCTAAAAGTAGAGTTCAATTTCTGCTGAGGAGATGGAATCCCGGATAGGGCTCGCGCGAGGTGACATCGAGCTTCTCGCCACGCGTGGGCGCAAATTGCGCAGGCATAACATATAAATAGGGGGACCTGCATACCCCGCGAGGTCAAAGCCCTGGAACACAGAGCCGCCTTTGGTTCCACGTAGTCTTTAATCTTGGCCATGAAGTTCCTCGCGGCGATAGAGCTGCTCGTAGCGGCGGCCGAAGCCGCCTTCACGTGGCAAAATGTTAAGATCGGAGGAGGTGGCGGCTTCGTTCCAGGCATTGTCTTTCATCCGACGGCTAAGGGTGTCGCGTACGCCCGAACAGATATTGGTGGACTGTACCGACTTAACCCAGAGGACGATTCGTGGACTCCTGTAACGGACGGGATTGCGGATAACGACAATTGGCATAACTGGGGAGTGGACGCCCTAGCTCTTGATCCACAAGATGAGAATGTAGTATACGCTGCGGTCGGCATGTATACGAATGACTGGTATGTTGCACCTACCTTCAGATGCGGTGGGGCTCAAGTTCAGCGCCATTGATATCGAACCAGGGACCCGAAACCCGGCTCCATTATCCGCAGCAGTGATAAAGGTGCCACATGGAAGACTACGGCCCTTCCTTTCAAGGTCGGAGGTAACATGCCAGGGAGAGGAATGGGGGAGCGTCTCGCTGTCGACCCAGCCAACTCCAAGATTTTGTACTTCGGCGCTCGCAGCGGCAACGGACTATGGAAGAGCACGGATGGAGGAGAAACGTTTACCAAGGTATCCTCGTTCACGGCCGTCGGAACTTTTGTTCCAGACCCTAGCGACGCCAACGGTTTGAACAGTGACGAGCAAGGACTAGCATTCATTACCTTCGACTCTACGAGCGGCACAACAGACGGCGCAACCAAAAGGATCTTCGTCGGCACTGCTGACAACACTACCGCGAGCGTCTATGTCTCCGAAGACGCAGGCGTTACTTGGGCTCCCGTTAAGGATCAGCCAGGCACCTATTTCCCGCATAAGTGTGTTCTCCAACCAGAGGAGAAGGCCCTATACCTCACTTACAGCGACGGTACAGGCCCCTACGATGGAACTAAAGGGGGCGTGTACAGGTATGACATCGTCGCAAGCACGTGGACGGATATTACACCAGTGTCGCACAGCGATCTGACTTATGGATTCGGAGGCCTTGGGGTGGACATGCAAAAACCTGGAACACTCGTCGTAGCGAGCTTGAATTCGTGGTATCCAGACGCACAACTCTTCAGGTCGATCGACTCGGGCACTACCTGGTCCAAAATCTGGGTGCAGACCAACCATTACTACTACACTCTTTCGGTAAGCAGTCAGCCGAGGATTGTAGACATTTAGACTGACATTGTGGAGACTCCGAAAGCACCATGGATACAGACGGGCTTCATCGATATGGACACGAAACATCTCGGGTGGATGATCGAGGCGTTGGTGATAGACCCGTTGGATAGCGATCACTGGCTCTACTCTACCGGCTTGACTGTATACGGCGGCCACGACCTAACGAAATGGGATTCAGACCACCTCGTCTCGATCCAGTCGCTCGCTGATGGGATTGAGGAGTTTTCCGTGCAGGATCTCGCATCGCCGGCCGGAGGAAGCGAGTTACTGGCAGCTGTTGGCGACGACAGCGGGTTCACCTTTGAAGATACAGAGAGCTTGAAATCCAGCCCGAAGACCCCTTGGATGAACCCGATCTGGTCAACGTCTTCAAGCGTCGACTACGCTGGAGCATCAGTGAAGAACATCGTCCGCATTGGCAACTCCGCTGGATCGCCACAAATTGCACTGTCGAGCGATGGCGGCGTAAGCTGGAGTAACTACTCAGGGGCAGACACTAGCCTGAGCGGTGGCACGGTCGCTTATTCCGCTGACGCAGACACGGTGTTGTGGTCAACATCCACTAGCGGCGTGCAGCGTTCCCAAGAGCAGGCGGCTTTCTCATCAGTGTCCAGTCTTCCTTCGGGCGCCGTAATCGCTTCGGACAAGCAGAATAACACCGTCTTCTACGGCGGTTCTGGAGCTAGCTTCTATGTCAGTACAGACACCGGGACGTCGTTTTCAGAAGCCGGTGCTCTGGGTAGCGCCACTGCAGTTCGTGATATTGCAGCTCACCCGACCAAAGCAGGAGACATCTGGGTGTCAACAGACGCAGGCATATTTCACTCGACGGACTACGGTTCTTCTTTCACGCAGGTGTCCACCGATCTGAAGAACACGTACCAGATCGCGCTCGGGAAGGGATCTGGGAGCACGTGGAACGTGTACGCATTTGGCACGGGATCTGCAGGAGCCAAGCTGTACGGCAGCGCGGATGATGGCGCTTCTTGGATTGACATCCAGGGTAATCAAGGCTTCGGCTCTATCGACAGTTGCAAGCTTGCTGGTAGCGGGAACACAGCCGGACAGGTATTCGTCGGCACAAACGGACGCGGAGTCTTTTATGCCTCCGGTGAAATTGAAGGGAAAAGGGAGCGGAAATTGACCGTCTTTCATGCGTAGTCTTCCCTTTGGTTGAATTGGCGTCGGGGACCCTCTTTGAAATCGAAATTAGGTCATGACACTTGAGAGGTAGAATGCCTGAATGCAGTCCAACTGATTTCGATGCATACGTGTGTATCGTGTGTGTACCTGACACTAGGGCGGACCTTAAGCATGAAATCCGCGTAGAAGGCCAGGGAAGTACGACGGCTTGACGTGTAGATCCAAGCCCAATCAGCTTTCCCAGATAGCAGCCCCATCCCAGCCGTCCCCACAGCTATGACGACGCTCTTCCCTTGACGCTTTCCTTGTCCAAGTTTCGGATCCAGCTGATTGGTGGACGTACTGGGATGTACGTACTGCACCGCCATGTTGTCGAAATACATAAGGTCTTGGGTCTTGAACCTGATCTCCTATCCTTCTAGACGTATCAGATTCTGCAACAAGATAGACCAACGCATGCTAAGTTGAGACATACGTACCTTACATATCTATCTACAGATTAGGCAGGTTGGCCGTTTCTCTCGTAGTTTACTAAGTCTAACCAAGACAATAGGACAATTAAACATGGCCTGCGGCTCGTCACACGCCGACCTCGTCAACCGGAACGGTCCCGGAAGCGCCGCATCCTCGACCATCGAGAGCATTGTCAAACCCGCCGAAGCTACGGGAGGCAAAACTAGGTGTATAGACTGCGGCGATTTCGAGTGCTGCTGCATTCCCTGCGTCGTCATGTGAGGAGGTCTGAGAAAAAGGCGGTAATGGCGCACGAATAAACGAATTTACGATACGAAGTCGGTTTGCAGCTATTTGGTAACGTAGTCTCGGAATTAGAGGGATCATCCCTTCAGAGAATATAAAAGGGTACCTACACATATAAACCCGTGATGTGCATTCCTGACCCTTTATGAAAAGCCTGGGGTATCATTGCCGAAATCAGCCATCCATGTCCTCCCGCATACGCCAGTCCCTGCACATATCCACCACTTCCGTATACAGAAAGTAAGACTCGTCACCTAGAGCAACTATGAATGGGGTCCTCTCCTAGATGTCTTCAATGACAGACGCCCATGTCTCGTTCTCGTTCCCCCAAGGGTCCTTCTTCGAAGGCGTTGCCAAGTTGTTGATAAGGTCGTCCTCTATCTTCAAGCTTCCGAGTCCCTCCATGATCCGCTCAGCCTTGTCTTTTGCATCTCGGATTGCGTTCGTCTCGGCCCGCGTGCGGTCTAGTTGGGCCTGCATCATCGAGATGAGGGATTCGCGGGCTTGATGGGGTCGGTACTCGTTGATCAGATGGTGAAAGTTAATAAAGAGGTCGCGAATGTCAGCGGTCTTCTCCTCCGCCTATGTTTCCATTATTAGATTATCAAGTAGATAATTAGTATCGCTATTAATATAGCAACGTACAGCTTCAGGGTTGATAGCCAGCAGCCCTACTAGCTCCAGGAAGTTCAATAACAGCGACTTGGCCAGTCTCTTGAGGATGAGTGCACGATCGAAGTGTTTCCCGTCGCGATCTCTCTCCTCTGGATTAGGAAATAGGCGGCGTATATTGGATTCCTCGAGCCGGGGAAGCTCGTCGTTTAATCTGTACGTATCCCCGAAGACTCTCCATACTCCATCCGCCGGCTCCAAGGGGGGTTGTAGGTTGCGCAGCTCGCGAGGCAGCCCTTCCAGGCGAATCTTTGTGGCGTCCTCAATTCCTTGCTTCTCAGCTTCTTGCTTTCGCAATTCGTTGATTCGTGCAAGGTTCTCGGGGGTGAAGTCGCGCCAGAAGGGAGGGGGAGGAGGCCAGGTAGAAGATACCTGCTGCGGCTGTTCCTCCTCCATAGCGTGGCAGGGTGAAAGTTCTCGTGTATTGAGAGGTTAATTGGTAGGGTGAATGGGAAGATGAGGAATGTGAGTTTCGTGTTAATCTCGTTCCATTGTCGAAGGTAGAAGTCTAAGCGGGCTCTAAACCGGTGCTCAGTATTATCGATAAGCGCAAGCACTAGATACAGTGTACAAGCTACCCACAATACGGCATCTCTTCTCCGCAATAAAAACTCCAGCTCCAATTGGGGTGCGTGCGGGGACCTTTGAACTACAATAGGCCATGGCTTGTGGCTGAATCCGAACCCCAACCCGCTGACCCGCACCTTTGTGAAATCAACCAGGTTTGCCCCCAAACCCGAATGGACCAGCCGCAATGGCATCGAGCCACAAACGGATCGCCATGACAATTGCTGGAGCCGCGAGTGGTCCCTGAATTAAACCAATCCAAACAATAATTGAGCTGTTCTATGCTCCCCGAGTTCCCCTTCCTCCATCTCAGTTCTTGCGTGCGAAACCCCCGGGGCTCAACGGTCAACGATCAACCTAGGTACTGCAAGACACCAACAATGGCAGACGCTCGCGCCCTGCTGCGCGCTCACAAGGCAGAGAACCGGATCAAGCATCCGCTCGCCGCGTACTCGGACGCAGGCAAGCTCCTCTGCAAGGCGTGCCATGAGCAGGTGCGGTCGGAAGCCCTATGGGACGCCCACATCCAGAGCGACAACCACCGCCAACGATCCCACGTGCTCAAGTCGCAGTCAGGGTCCGGCGTAGATAGACGGTTCACGGGCGATGATGATGATGGCGAAGATGGAACCGGCGACAAGAAGCGCAAACATGCTTCTCTGTCCTCCACGGACGAAGACGATTCTGACTCCGTAGAGCGGCTCTCCAAGAAGAACAAGCCCAACAGAGGGGCGAGCAACGGCGGTGAGAAGCGACAGTCGCCTCCCACCCTCGACCGGCGAGCCTCCAACACCCCCGTGCAAGGCGTCGAGATCGCGATACCGTCGCGGCCAGCCACCCCAGCAGCGGGCTCGAACTCGGCGACTTCGACACCATTAGGAGTGCCAGTAGGACGCTCACCGCTCATCGGCTCCGAGACGGCATCCACATCCACGTCGACGCCCGCAGCCCAGGCGAACCAGCCCATATCCACACAAGCTCTCGCCGTACCCTCCACCACCACCACAACTACCACAACCACAACCCAACCACCCGCATCCGACCGCCCCCCCACCGCCATCGACGAAACAGAATGGGCCGCCTTCGAAGCCGAAGTCGCCAACGCCCCCACCCCGCCGCCCCCAACATCAGCCCTAGCCGCCCTGTCCAGCAACGGCGCCACCATCTCCGCCCCGGCCCTGACCGCCGAGCAGCTCGCCGCCAAGTCGCAGGAGGAGGAGCACGAGCGGCGCAAGCACCTCCTCGACGCGCAGATCGCCGACGAGCGCGAGGACGCGCGCCAGGCCCACCTCGCCGAGCTCGACGACATGGCCGAGCTCGACGACCGCGTGCGCCGGCTCAAGGCCCGGCGCGAGGAGGTGCAGCGGAGGAGCGTGGCGAACCTTCGGGGCGCGTTTGCTGCCTCTGCTTCTCCTGACGCTGATGTGGTCATGGCTAAGGGCGGGGCTGCGGAGGGCAAGGAGAACAGTAATACTGGTACTATACCTGAGGAGGAAGAGGAGGAAGACGACGACGACGACGATGATGACGAGGATGGTTGGGATGCGTTTCGATTCCGCTGAACGGAGCGGAGGCAGACTTGCGATGAGAGTCTGGACTTGACTTGACTTGATATTAAGGAGTATGGAGAGAAAAGGGGGTGTGGCACAAAACATTTTGATACACACATGTTCGGAAAAATGGGAGGGGATTGATTATTCTGCATATGGCCGCCGTGGCGTTCTTCCGAGTCTCGAGTCCGAAGACCGCTGCACTCAATTTGCTTGCTTCTTGTATTGCTATACACACCTACATACTGTTATACGATAGGGGTAAATCAGGCTCCCTAGAGGGACCCGAAACTCCAGTGAATATATCCCCGGAACGCCCAGTCGTTGTCAGGATCAATTATTTGCAAATCAGCAACGTTCCAAACTAAAACTCCCTCCCTTACCAGTAGAGCTCATTATACCTTCCCGCGTAAATACGTTCCCGTAGGCAAACCCTTGTGAGCTGTCGTTAATCATTTAGCATCCATGCATCCAAATTTGAAGTGCGCTTTACGAAGCGAAGTAATATCCAGCCACCGTGATAAGCTGATGCTGAAGGGAGAGGTTAGACGGTCTCCTGTGAATCAGGTCCTTCACCGTACCCCCTGCACTCCCTCGCCATCCCTCCCCACGCGCTCCCAAAACCTTCTCAGCCGCCACACCCTACCGACACCGGCGTGCTCCTCCCACTTCCTGACGCCCTCGCTCCTCTCCCTAACCTCGCCCCTCCAAACAGCGCCGATCCAGCGCCGGAGGCCATCCTTGAGCTTCTCCTTCTCGACAGCGCGCTTCTTAGCTACGAGTCCGGGCGCCACGCTGCCCTCCACAACCTCAGGGGGCAGCACCCCACGCTGAACCAGGGATTCGGCAGATGGGCGCAGCGGCAGGCGCCGGGACAGCCGGATTGCAACGAGATTCCGCGCGAGGCGCCGCGAGATCTGCGTCGTGTGCGTGAGGAAGATGTGACGTGCGATCAGCTCTGCAAGCGTAGGCCGGGAGGGAGACGTCAGTAGGGGTGGTAGTGAGGAGCGGGCGCGCCGGAGACGCAGAGTGTGCAGGATAGGGTGTAGGCACAGGGTCCTGAAATGGTGGTTGATCTATGCTCACGGTCAGTACAGTATGGTCAACGAGACGTTGTATCGTCCGAAGTGATTGGCGTTGTGCGAAAGAGAAGACACGATACGCGATAAAGGGGGAGTATTGAACCAAGATGACCAAGACGTATACGCGGCTACGTTTCAACGTGGCGCTCTCATGAGATAAATACGAGGGGTTAAGAATAATGGCTCATCGCGAGGTTGCAGGGAGTGAAACCGCAGAGCCCCGTCCAACCTCATTAAAGCCTCAATCATGAAGAGCCGGCAAAAGAAGCCGAGCTCAACGTTGTCATGATGAATATCGAACAAGCCAGAAGACGAACATACCCTCGAAGTAGCTAGCAGATCGCTCACATCTAGGAAGGTGAGTATATGCGTCAATATCTCATTCGGTAGACCGTCCAAACTCAGTGAGTTCCACCCCCAGGGGAACAGGGTCGATGGTCTCGTCACCATGACATCTGCTGTTCTCTCCCAATGCGGGCCTTGAGGAGATGGCGCATTTGGCGCCGATTGTAGGGCCTCCGGCGAGGCTATCGTATCTAGTGACGGGCATGAAATATCCACAGATAGACCCGCGGCTGGCCGCATCCCGTCATCGATGATCCCAGCATGGGTTTCCAGGTGTTCGGAGTCTAAAGAGTCCGCAGCTAGGACAGTTGGTTGGGCATCAACATTGATGGCCGTACTCGAGGCCGGGTCCCGCGGGGTAGCATCGCCACTTAGGGCAACCGGCGACGAGGAAGGTAAAGAGGATGTAGGCGGCATCATAGTGCGACGCGACGTGAGCAAGGTCAGATCGCGGGTATTCGTGACAAGCTGCTGCTGCTGCTGCTGCTGCGAGTGGGTTTCTTCCAGGGCTAGTTGCGCCGACATGTTTGGCAGCCTAGCCTTGACACGATGCGCGCGGGGCTACTAGCCAGGTAGCACTGGTGATGAAGTGGCAGTAGGGATAGTCCGTCGGTCAGATGTATCCTGGTCTATCCCAGTGAGTAGGATGAGAAGTGCACAACTGTACAAGGTCAGTCCTCGGTGAGACTTTGTGTGTGAATATATGCCGCAGGAAGGCAGCAAGGTGTGATGGTGAGTAGTAGTTCGCTGTGCCGTATGCCAGTTTAATGAAATCCGCGTTCCCCGAGTGGCCAGCAAGGCCAAACCGCCAGGATGAGTAGCGATGTAGGTTGTGATGAGCGGTTAGTTGCTCGGACCGGTAGAATGCATGTCTTGATGTAAGGTATGCCTAGGTATGCCTAGGTACGTGTCTCAGTATGTGTATATCAGGAGCTGTTAATGTGGTGGAATGAGGCGAGCGGCAGCTCAGGAAGCTATTCCCAGCTAGTGACGCTTATGTACGGGAAGTTCCTGATGGGGGGAACGGTAAGGGCGCAAAGAAGGGATAGATTGGCGCACTGGAAGCAGCTGTCGCGCTGATAAGATGGATGCAGGTAATAATAAGCAGATGCGGTATCTTTACTGGTAGTGTGGCCGTTTAGGTGGTCGATGTCGTGCGAGGCATGGAACGCTTTGCGGTTGGGGTGAGTACCTAATCATAAGGTCGTGCAGTGAGGGGCTGGCTGAAGGGATCCCTTGACGCACATGAGGACACATGAGGTCAGGTAATAGTTCACGCATAGGATGATTAGAACGATGCGTGATGTGATGTCGATGAAGTGAGCCGAACCGACCGAGTCTGTTCGTTTCCAAAGATGATGTGCGATGTAGCGACGTAGCGATGTGGATGTGGATGTGTCTGCGACGAACGCGAATCGTGTTTCGGTTCCTTTCGTCACAGCCACTGATTGTAGATGCCTTGCACCTTCCCCCACTGACGAATGCGGTACCTACCTCGCCGTATGTTGTGCCAAATTGCCCCACCATACACCTACGTACATGTACCTTTTCCCCATGTATGTATTTAAGCTTGAGCTAGGCGCACGGACTACATAACCTATGGGGTTGAACACCTGCAATAGGTAGTCGGATTGCCGGATTAGGAATTGATCGCAATGCCGGGTTCATCCTTTAGTTCACCTAGCCAGATCACCAATCAGTGTCATGGAAAAGAAAATGAGCAGACGTCGTTTGATATAGTCTTGGAAGTAGTCTTCCGTGAGGATCTAAACAATGCAATAACTCCTTTGCGAACCGTTCAAATATTGGATAAAACAGAGCACGGACAGAAAAACAAATAACATTAGTAGAAGCCCGAAAAAGGGACCTAGTGCATACATGTAGTAAGAGAGGCATCCAATCTCTAAGTGTACTAACATCTCCAAAGTACCTCCCTCCATCTGAACTTCAAGTTACCATGCCACTTCGGGGTGGGACACGAAGGTCGGGTCAGGCCTTGTACCGACCTACTTGCCAATTCCCTCCTTGCAAATGCCAGATCAAGATCGCATGCTGTACGGAATACAGCACGGGAGCGGGACCAGATGATCCAAGATTTCCATATGACTTATGTAGGTACGAAGCGCAGATGTGCTGCCTCTGTCTTAAGTAAGAATGGCGTCTATCCCGTTAGGAAGTGTTTTAACCTCCGGCTCAATTCTGACTTACAGACAGGTACCTACATACCTACATGTAATATACGGGAGATCTACGGAGCATGTTCTCCAGAAACATGTATATGTAGGACGCGGGATGTCATGTACGGATCACGCGTAAAGTAGATGCATACATTAGGTACACGCATACACATACGTCAACTATAGTAATGTAGCGAGTATAGTAAGGGCGCGGAGCGATGCGCGAAGGGGGCGTGTTCGTATTGATTTGACGCAACAGTTTTACCCCACATGTACTTGTATATCGTAAATCGCTAGGTACTCTTGGCTTCGACACGATAGGGTGTACTAGTGTAGAGTCTAGGATCGGATAGGGGCAAGGGGTAGTGGGCTATCATCATCGCCTTCGTACAGTAATGTGTTAGCGGTTAAGGTGTCAATGTGTTGTCCATTTCACTAAGTACCTAACCTAAACGTCTTTTTTTATCTCCATACAGTAGCGGCAATCCGAAAAGTGTAAATGGTGGTCCGAGTTGTGTTATAGAGTCTTAATTGCCGGGTTATAGATAAACCTAGCTAGTCGAGGCAGTTGGACTACCTAATATGGCTGCCATCTGAGGTACATGTAGGCATCCACCACTTACATGTACCAACCCCAACCTTTGGACGATTCGATCTTTCTTTTCTAGAAGAAATCTACCCGTCTTGCTTCATCATAATGAGGTATATCCGTTCCCGGCCCGAGAAAGCTGTAACAAAATAAACCTGTTACTCGTCACAATTCCCGGAACTCTACCCCCGACGCGTTGCATGTACCTGACATGAAAAGAACGTGGTGCTGTAAGTAAGAAGTATCCTAAACATGAAATGACGTGTTTCTCGCCCCCAAGTTCGAGTCCCCTTGTCAAACACCGCCGAACGAACGGTGGAGCTCGGCGCGGCCTGGAGGGCCGAACACGGGTCTCTTTTCTGGCCGTCAACGTGGTCGCGATCCCCCCGACCCCCTCGGCCTCTCTTTTCGGTTAGCATCAATGCCCAATGACAGGAATTGGCATCTTTGTACGACCGGCCAATTGGGCTCCGAGAGAGAGAGAGAGAGCGCGCGAGATACGGGGAGGTGTGGCCAACATGCCCAGTGTCCGTCCATCTCTATCTGTCTCGGGGCGAGAGAAGCTACCTACATTAGTAGTCGGTGTATATCACTACCCAGCTCGCGAAGTACTTGCTCGATTACTTAGTTGCAACCCTGCAATGCAGATGGATGGGAAAAACTAGATCACCCTGCGTCTATGCGATGCGAGCACATCCGCTGTGGAGTATCTGTGAACCCATTCTCCAGGCAGAGTCGGCAACGGAGCCGTTCCAATCACTCACCCCTGTCTGACCTTGAAATCGATGGCGTTAAAGAGGACAACTCATAGCTCTGTCCAACCATGGATAATGAGGGAAAAGCAGTAGCCATCGAGCAAGACTCGATGAAAGCCTCGTTCGGAACCTCAAAGAGACGGTGAGCCAGGAGAGGGCCTATAGTTGCAAAAGTTGACATAAACCCTTGAGGATTCGACAAATCCGGGGCTCTCCTGGTACAACAAGCAGGCGTGACAGGTTACACAGAGCCAGAAAAGCTCAAGTAACGAATCAGGTAAAAGGCTCGAAACGGGGCGCCACACCTCCCTCATAGTTCTGTAAGGGCTATACCTAGCGAACTTCTTCAAGAACTGTTCTGTACACCTCCTCCGGATAGAACTAAGATACATTCCGCCGCGACCACTTCTCTGGCTCTGGCCCCCAACCAATGAGCTGGCAGTGCAGGGCTTCGAGAGGCTGTTAACAAAACAGGAACACATGGCTGATCTTCTCTCCCTCTAGTCAAACGCTCTCACGGGTGGGTTCAGATGCATGCTACTGCATCCAGGGGGGGTCTGTACTCCCCACGCCCCCAAAGGTGGCCCACCCCTATTCGAGTAAAGGTGGGTAGCGATGGATGTCAGAGTTTCTCGGAGGCCACGGAGTGTCATTGGGCTAAAGGACTAAATAGGCTCGTCTGCTTACTTCGAACTATGGGAATGCGCATATCGATTCTTGCACATGATTTCAGCATAGTGTGGCCGGAATTATGACACTCTTGGTGGAAGTTTTCCATGGCGTCGAAGGCCTGGAAGCTCGTGATTGGCTAGTCAAAAATCAAGTCCAACGTCAAATTTCCCCCTTCTACTGCGGGTGATGATTGACACCGGTCCTGCAGACGTCAAAACAAGAACCGAGTCGTTATCCCATGGACAGAACAACCGCTGTGTCTACATCATTGTAAACGGAACGGGCCGTGGGGTACTAAGCCGGGCACCCCTAATTATCCCGGAAAGGGATATATTCACAACACCTACTTGGCCGCCTTGAACGGCCTTGTTGATCCAGGGGTTCGCGTTTTGCACATAGCATTGTAGTAGATACAAACAATGACGATAATGGACATAAACATCACTCCAATTATACCGAGGCTTGGCTTTGTCCTTGGTCTCCCTTACCGCCGAGGAGATATTCTATTTTCATCTAACGCAGGATAAACCTCCAATTCAACTGTGTGGCACGCACCCATACTATTGAAATCATCGGCCTATGTCTCGTGATGCTAAGGCTTCACCGTCTTGCTCGTGGAGATAAAGTTGCGGTCCTACTTCACCGGCCAATATACGAAGCAAACAACCTGCATATGTGGAGTCATGCCATGAGTTAAATATGGCATCACCCTAATTATCGGGTCGTCAGTGTTTTGAAAACGTAAGATATGTGGCAAGCTTCACGGAAATGAGGTCAATATACATGATAGAATTGCCAAGCCGCTGCAGTGCTTACAAATGTAGCGTCCTTAGGCAATAATAGTATGGCAGACGGGAATAGTACGGCTACCCCTTTTTCAGAGGGCATCAAGCCCTATTCCGAAGCGTGAACTAGTCTACTTGGGAGTGTTATTGTCACAAGGACCTCACGTTACACTCATCAATATCGAAAAAGACTATAAACATTCTATGGGTCCCATCGAAAGTGCTTTGTACTTTAACCCTTCTTGTGTAGTAGCATGAACCGGTACCGAAGACTAGATGCGGCCATGATCGTAGCCCATTCCCACAGAGGCATAAGTTGGGAAAAATACTAGGGCAGTCTTTCGATCCCCCAGGGTTCCTAGGCACGCATCTTGCACAGGACGGGGGCGAAATCGTGCAGGTGGGCCTAGCCCGGCCAAAAAAGCATTGCCACGTCGCTGGCTTAACTCAACACCCCGTTGAAGATCTCGAGATTGCCTGACTTGCGTATATCCGGAATAGGGGGAACTGTCTATATGTGACTTGATGTAGTTTCACATGAATAGAAGGTCTTGCGGCATCATGGGGGAGAAATGTGTATGTTCTCCTGGGGGGCCTACATATCTGGCCTTGGAAGGTGGCCGCAGAAGAGGTAGCCTAGTCCCTCGACCCAAAAAGGTACTACTATCGACGAAGTCGTCATAGTAACCCAAACCCCTGTTCGGCACGATGTGTTGTCCATTTTCCGGGAGAGGGCCCCAAGTAAAAAATTCCGCAGCTACTGGGAACGGGTATATCGGATGCTAGGAAAGCTTGAACAAGTCGTAGTGGATGTTGGCTGCAAGTGCTCGCCCAGACTGCGTCAGGACGATATCGTCTTTTCCCGATGTGGCTTGATGATGAGCTGGACCGGGTCGATTAAAAATAAAACAACAAAAAAGAAAGATAGCTCGATGGAAACCCAATCAAACAAGATCAGGCGAGAAAGCGGGCAAGGAAAGGGAGTGGCAAAAGCAATCAAATCTCTGCTGCTAGTTCGATAAACCACGCAATATGGGACTGTGTCTAAGCCTAAACGAAAGAAAGAGACCAACGTCGTCTGCTATAGATGCAGGATATAGTCTCTCGGAGTTTTGCGGCGAGTGATTGGGCATCTGTTTAAGGTAATCACCCGAGACGTGGCAAGGGACGAAACATGCTCCCCTGTTCCAGTGATTGACAGTACATGCTCGTCCTAAAGGGCAAGTTGCCTCACGAGGCAGGGGGGAGGGGGGTAAGGAGACCTACCCGCGGCTAGCCAGATGGCTTGCATAGGCAGGCAGTGGGGATGGGCCACATCCTGGTTGCAGACGGGAAAGGATCAAACTCTGCGTGCAACGGGGTGTAGTAACAGGGTGTCAAATTCGAGGCTGATGGCTCACGTATCAGGGTTAACGGCGGCGGGCCGCTCAGAGACGTTAGAAATCGACCCAATAGAGAACAGCGAAGGGGAAAGAGGGGCCGCCATCTATCATTCTCGAATCAAGTAGCTGGTAAACTACTCGTTCAGTCAGGGTACTCGTAGGCTGTATCCAGAGTGGGGAAAGTTGTGCCGGTGGAAAATTGAAGCAACTAGGTCAACGTGGCATTCCATCCAGCATTCTTAGGAATACATGTTGGACGGACTGGATGTGAAATGGACATGCAACCCCAATTAGCAGACAGGCTGAGTTGTCCACGACCAATCCTCGGCGGTTGTTTGTAGATAACTCTGGGCACAGTGTTGACGAATATGTGGTGGAAGGTTGCGGCCAACGCAAACCGAGAACGGGCACCGGGTAGAAATCACCAGATGGAAACCCAAGGCGTGGACGAAAAGTATAAGTATTGCCGTCCTCCCTACTGATGTCACTCGGGTTTTGCGGTGGAGTAAGTCGGACCAAGATACCTCGAAACCAAGAATCTCAGTCTATACAGAGAGAAAGGGGAATATCAGCCCAAGTCCCGTTGTGAACTTTGATAACAGTACCCTGGTTGAAACCTAGAGGTATAGCTGCTGCTGACGGCCCGTTCTCTCCCCTTTTCGACTAAGCTAATTGGTTGGACAGCCAGGCCAAGCTTCTTACTTCAGATCGACTACTCCTCCAAATCGGGCGACGATGTGCTATTTCGAACAAACGCGTTGGATGTGCGGCTACTGGCGATGGGGCCACTTCCGCCAACAGTGTACGAAGGAATATCGAACCGGGGAGACCTGCGGGCTGAAGCTGGTGTACTCTACCAACCAGGAGCCGGACAACTGCAAACTCTGCAAGGACATCGAGAAGAAGCAACGGAAGTTCACCAAGCTCCAAAACGACATCTACCGGTGGCAGAGGGAAGGGAACCGAACCGCAACGATCGAGAAAGCCCAAAGGGATATGGCGGATGTCGACGAGGCGATCCAAAACATGGTCCAGCAACATCAAAACAGGGCGTTCTCGGTGGTGTAGACACTTTGGTCAGCAATATACAACAGGAAGAGGGGGGGTTTAACATTGCTACTCATGATTAGTAGAGTTCTTTTGTACAGGTCTATAGGAACAACTCAGAAGGGTGGGAGGGAGAGAGAGAGAGAAAGGTCGATCTCAAAATTTGGAACGGGTATCTAAGAATGTTGTGGTTCTTTGCTTTGAATAAGGCATGATGGGAAGCCGGTCTTTTTTGTACGCTTTGCTCGATGCGGATTATCTGATCTAAATGTACTAGAGACATCTGCTTTAAATCAATTCCCGGTGCTTCGATTGGTTTTAAGGAGGATTTCGAGCCTGACCGATACTCGGAAGAGTCCCACTATGTCTTTCCTCCTTCCGTAACCCGGCTCCCTACGATGGATAGCTTGACATTCTAGTGGTGGTCTGACCGAGACACCATAGAATTGGGTACGTTGGATGGCAAAAAAGTAAAACTCGGTGAAAGAATGTAACTAATAGACAGATTCGTGCCCGAGTAGATCACCCCTGAGAAGTCACGCAGAATAGGGCAACGCTTGACAAGGAGTCCTCTGCCAGGCTACTGCACGTAGACGCTATGAAGAGAAGAAAAGGTGAGTTGGGATAGATGCTAGGCTAGATATTATTCTTGTGGTAATCCGTCCAGAAGAGGTGGATTGTGACCAGTAACCCGTAACCCTAAGTGGATGGATAGGAGACCGGGGATTGATATTAGGGGTGGTTGCGGCCCTTCCCGAATTCCCCGCTTACGGGTTGGATCTGACGCACAGACTCCCGTTTAATAATTCTAGAAGACACATCGTGAGCTTCTTCGCAGACTGCCTCCTTCGCATATGACCGAAGCCGGACGAGAATATAGTTTATATGATGAAATATGTACAGAAAAGCGTACCGGACAGGCGGGACTCATATAGGGAACCCACCCGATAGCTAGGGCACGCGTATGCTATGTGATGGAGATAGACCTCTCGGACCCCCGGAACTCGTCACCTGATTGGCTGTATTGGTGCTAGTGAAACGCAGGTAAGCGGAAAGAGGATGCGATATGTTGACTTAATTTAGTATATGGATCTTGGTCTCCGCCGTGAATTCCAAGATTGGTATAGAACACGACCCGGCGGTCAGGTTGTGAAAATTCCAATTACCAGGTTGAGTCGGCTCTTAACCGTCGGTATCCATTTCATCATCGGCCGGCAGAGCTGAGTCACCTCCATTCAAAATACTTCGCGTCATCCACCCATTAGTAGCTCCTTCACGTCCTGACAGCGGTTATGTCCGCGAATGTTCCCACAAGAGGGCCGCCCGCTTCATCTTTAATGCTGGGGGCTTTGCCTTGCAACTCTACAGTGTCATCCTCGCTCAATAGCCATTCCACAGCTCCGGGACCGCTATCCGCATTGCTTTCCACATCCGGCGAGATCTTGGATAATATGTTTTGGTATCGGGCTAGACGAGCCTCTTGCCCTGAAAATAGGGTTGGCTGAGTCCTTTGGGACTCCTGTGGGGTTATTTCGAAGACGTCAACGAGGTTACTGAGAGAGCAATTAGTACGACAGTATTCGCGCCTCTGAGATTCCATGATATGATTACTTTGAGGTCCGAGCTACTACTCGTTGTAGGGCTTCCACTTCCCGTTGCGACTCGAGAGGATCGGCTTGAGCGTTTAGATTGTGCTCCCCAAAGCTTCCGTACTGCAGATTATTCGGATCGTCGAACAGCAGTCGGGATACGTCATCCTTTTTTCCCAATCAGTCAACACCAATTGATTCGTTCGGGGGAACCTGAGCGCATACTTCATCATACGAATCGCGGCGTCGGCGGCCGAGGCAGGAGGCGCAAATTCCCATGTTGGTTGCGGCGAATTGAATGTCGAAAGAAAAGCGAGAAAATGGAGAAATGGGACATTTGCCCTCAGCTAGCGATTAGTAGAATAGAATCATAAGGATTGTATAATCTGCCTGGTGACCCGAGGCGAGAGTTAGAGACTTTGCGGCGCTCGTCGCAAAAGATGAAGTTGGAAGAATCTCGGATGGTGTCAGGTCCAAGCGCGACACGGGGCACTCTCTCCCTCTCTCTCTACCGAAGTACGTACCTCTCTTTTAGACGTGGCCCGTGCGGCGTTATGTAATCATCGCTTTGGCCAATGACGCCATCAGAACTCGCATCCTATCCGAGTCTCCCTTCTTCAAGTTCACGTGGTTCTCGTAACCTTCAAACCTACATCGTATTATTCCTGGCGACTGTCTTGCGCAGTTGAGAATACCCTCGTTGTATCCAATGCTTCTTATGTAACGGTTATCTGTATTCCACGCTGAGAGATTAATCATTTCCTTGCTACCCAAGGCACATATTTGGTCTTACCTTTTCCCCTTTCTTGCTTATTCTACCTTGTCTCTTCGTTTTGCTCGTTACTTCACATAGAGACGGGCGTTGCGACGCCGAAGAAGTCTGTACTTTATTCCAACCATGACGGGCTACATTTATTGATTCCAAGTCACCGTATCCACCACAGCCGGGATCAATGCAACGCCAACGCACGTTGTATCCGACTTGCTATCCCGCTTATATCGTCCGTGGTGGTCGTTTGACTTCCCATAATATACAGTACATTCCCCAACACTCTACTATGGATATTCCACATTTCGGCCTTATCGCCGTCGAGCAGAGCACGTTGTAGCTTTAGTGCCGCCGTACTCTTGTAGCCTAGACCATCCGCGGCATTCATATGGATCGCGAGAATGCTGCCCAGAGCCCAGGCCCCCGCGACGAGCTGCGTTTGATTCGAAATCCAATTCAACAACTCCCAGGGCCATATAGACCATACTTCAGGTTTCACGGCATTGGAAGGACTCTTCAGAGATCCCGACCAGTCATCCTCTTTTGCCCAATTCCATTCTCCTCGCTTTTCCATCGACTGCATCTGTCGCACCGATTCTAAAGCAACCTGGCAGCCGATTGCGTGGGCTGTGTAACTGTGACCATGAAGTAAGGCATCTGCCTTGTCATCGCTTTCGAATGCTTTAAAGATGCTCTCAGACGCTAACGTGGTGCTGAGTGGTACCAACCCGCCAGTCAGGAGCTTAGCATGGACAGAGATGTCGGCTTCACTTTTGAGAAAGGAGGAAGCCGTGAATCTCCCAAGTCGGTACAGTCCAGTAAATACTTCATCAAATATGACTGGGAGCCCCGTCCAACACGCAGGATCTGAGCTAACCGAGTCAGAATATGAGCCGAAGAGATTTGCTGAGCGCCGAACCACGTTGACAAGGGCGCGCTGGAAAAGGGGGTCCCTGCATTCAAATTAGCCTTCACGATATTTGATGAGATTTTTCGAGCCCGCTTCTCACACTAGCTCCATGCCTCCAGCACCAATTACCACAGGTTCCATTAGCAGGGCACCGAATTTTCGGCCGCTGCTTATGTGATGCGACAGCCTCCTTTCGATGTAGTTCTCGTATATCGCATGCTCTTTTCTCAACTCTCGGGAATCAATATCGAATACATCGGATAGACCCTTGAATACTTGATCGTCGCCAAGATCAGCTTTCAGTGCCTCGGGTATGCCGATCACCCATTGGCCGCGAATACACTTGACGCTCGGATAGTCGAACCAGACGCCTCTTCCGTTATACCACTCGATGTTTTCATTGTAAGTACTTGGCTCGGAACAGTCCATGGCACCGATGGTATCCCCATGATATCCGCCTTTCAATCCAATGATTCCGATATCAGTTCTTGCACCCCAACCGTACCGGAGTCTGGCCGCCCGCAGTGCCATCTTCACGGCTACTTCTACGCCGGTGCTCCCGTTGTCTGAATAGAATACGCGAGTGAGACGAGGATTCTTCATACCATCCAGGAGGGTCTCTGTCAGAGCTAAAGCAGGCTCATGAATAGCACCGGCAAACATGACGTGGCCGTAACGACCCGCCGCATAGGCTGCGGCAATCGTGAGTGAGGGATTTCCGTGACCGAGCCCTTGAGTCCACCACGAGGCAGAACCATCGAAAGAAGGCTGCAAAACGGGATCCTTTTCATCTATTGCGCCTCCTGTCCTAGGTACAAGAGTTTGAAAAAAGTCCCCTCGAGCGCTATCAATTGCGACGATGCTCTCCGCCGAAATGAGCTTGTGCTGGGTGAATGGGTACCATATCTGCCTGTATGCGTCGCCAGGCATAGATTCAAGCCTTTCGATACGCGCCTGGTGTTTGCGGTTCAAGTGCTCAAGAACGCTACGAGTGGCTGCCCTTTGACTTTCTTCTCGATAGTATTGCGACATCGACTTCGCGTCCGTATCTCTGTCATCTACCTTTGGTGGAGGCTTTGGTAACGACACAACGGGTATGCCATGGTGAGTCGTAAAGTAATCCTTCAAGTACTGCTCATTGTCGTACTCGCTGTCTTGAAACACGAGAATAGTCTCAACGTCGTATCCGCGGAGTTTCAAGGACTCGAAAGCAGAGATAGTTAGCGAGATGCCTCCGAGCTTGGAGTCAGCAATGAGGACAACGGGACATCGTAGGGCCGTATACAAATCCGCCTGCGTGGTGCCCAACGGCCCGGGAGAATGGACGCCACCAGCTGTTTCAATGAAAAGCCAACCGGGCCCATGACCCGCCTTTCGAGATGCGAATTGATATATCATAGAGAGGAGCTCTTTATCCGAAGGGGCCGACTTTAGAGCTGAGTGTTAGATCCCAGGGCGCTACCAACGTTGGTGATTAAGCTTCACTGTACCTTTCCCTTTGCCGCGGCATGTGGACTCATCGCAAGATCATATTGCAACAAAGTCCTGCGATCGACGCCCGGGGCATGTCTCTCGATATGACTGAGTTCACATTAATATATGAGGAATGCCATAGTCTCTATGCTCACTCCTACAATTACCACAGGTCAGTTTTCTCGCTATCTCAGGGAATTAAAGTCACTAGAATCTCACTGACACCGGTCATCGGCTTCATCCTCCGGACCTGTCGAAACAGGCTTGAGAAACGTCGTCCGTTCTTTTTTCCATATTTCATTGGCAGCTCTGCAAAGGATCGTAGTGAAGATAGTTTTGCCGACATCAGTGTTGGCCCCGTAGACTTGAAAAACTCGAAGGGAGCGCCAAAGCAAGGGATGGACGGGCGCCATTTACACCACACCAAGCCTCGTCAAGGCCGTCGAATCTTGGTGTTTTCCAAGGCAAACTAAATAAATAGTCCAGGTACAATATTGCGTGCTGGGTAATGTTCCATTTAACCTAGACAGGCCGATCTAGACCCCACTAACCTGCAGCTCTAGAGCCGTGCCATCGGTCCGGGAGTTCTCAACACTTATACTAGGGGATGGGGTATAAGGTATAGATCGACTTTCGCTCCAAAACTGGGAGGTCGATGGTTTTATAGCGGCTTTGGTCATTCTACAATCGAATCGAGGGATAGCGATGCCGGAAACCCGGAGCCAACTAGACAGCACGCTTGGTGATCTTCTAGCGCGACGAAAATCCCTCGAGAAGCTCAGGAGGTTAACCAATGCTCCACCCGAGAGTGTCGACTTCTCATCAAATGGCTACCTGTCATTGTCAACAAACTCGGTAATCCAGAGAGCCTTGCTGTCACGATTGCAAGCCGAAGTCGCAGCTTCTGAGAGCCACGACGGATTGCGGCGCAGGTCAATCCTCGGCTCAGGGGGTTCTCGTCTTTTGGATGGCAATTCTTCTCTTGCAGAATCGCTTGAAAAGAAAGTTGCTTCTTTTCATAACTCAGAGGCTGCGCTTCTCTTCACTTCTGCGTATGATGCCAACACCGGGCTGCTTGGCTGCGTCCCACAGCCTGGAGACGTCATCGTCTATGATGAGTTGATTCATGCAAGCGTTCATGAAGGGATGCGGTTAAGCCGAGCTACGACGAGGATTCCATTTGCGCATGATTCAATATCCGAGGCTCATCGAGCACAAGATACCGATGACAAGACAGGCCAGCCGGGCGCTCAGGTCAAGACCCGGAGTCTCGACAGCATTCTGAGGCAACTATGCGAGGACGATCGCATCCACATTGGCAAGAAGAACGTTTTCATCTGTATCGAGGGGCTGTACAGTATGGACGGTGACGTCCCGCTTCTGAAAGAGATTGTCGAGACCGTCGATCGATATCTGCCATCCGGAAATGGCTACATCATAGTAGATGAAGCTCATTCAGTGGGCGTATTCGGCGACAATGGCCGTGGCTTAGTCTGCCAACTGGGCTTAGAAGACCGGGTGTGGGCGAGAGTCCTCGGCTTCGGAAAAGCAATGGGCTGTGCTGGAGGTACGTATATTAAGCTAATCGCAGCCGAGTCGGTGCTACACTGGCATTCTGGTCATTCAATCAAGCTCCCAAGAAAGCAAAGAAGTGGGTGTTAATTCATTTACGTTAGGTGTCGTCCTCTGCTCATCGACCACCCGATCATACTTAATAAACTATGCCAGAAGCCTCATCTACACCACGTCGATGACTTTTACGTCGTTGCTCAGCATTGATGTAGTCTATGATTACCTTATGAGCGGCCAATCCAAGCCGTTGCGAGAACGCCTCCAGGCACTCATTCACCATACATATAATCAGCTCCACGCTCTCTGTGCTCGGTTACAACCCAGCTGTCACATACTTCACATTGACAAGGCCCCTTCGAAGTCACCCATTATTCCGGTTTTTACTGCTTCCCCTCGGAGACTAGCAGCACATTGCCAACGATCTGGCTTCATGGTCCGTCCTATCGTGGCCCCAACTGTTCCTGCCGGGACTGAGAGAGTAAGAATTTGCCTCCACTCCGCAAACACGACCGAGCAGATCAATGGGCTATGCCGCGCTATTGAGGAGTGGATAAAAGGTCAGCTGGTCGCAGACATGTCCCAGGAGAATACAATATCCCGAAAGGAGTCTACAGGAGCTGCTAATGTATGCACCAAAGATAAATCGCGGCTATAGTGCTCTATAGGTTACCTCGATGGAACTTCCTGAACTAGAATTGCCCAACTATAGCCTACTATAGGCAAGCTACGATTTAACTAGTGGGTGGTGGCGGAGACTTTTCGAAACTCTTCATGGGTTCCAATCCCCATCGGTCGAACATGACCTTGTCCTCATCCCAGCCGTTGCATTCCGTCGTCAACATCTTTTCGCCGGTGAATATAGCGTTGGCACCGGCCATGAAACATAGAGCCTGCTTCTCCTCCGACATGGTCTTTCGGCCGGCTGCGATCCGGACGATGGTGGCAGGCATGATGATGCGAGCGGTGGCAATGGTGCGAAGCACTTGGCGTTTAGAATTAGCAGGCGGTATCTTATTAAAAATCTCAGGAATTGCACACGAGCCTCGACTTAAAAAAAAACTCGATGGAAATTGGCGAAGAGGATGATGAAATGTGACGGGTCTACTTACTGCTGGTAAAGTCAATCGGTGGGCGGTCACCGAGGGGAGTACCCTTAATAGGCACAAGAGCGTTGACAGGGAAGCTCTCTGGGTGTTTCGGCAGCGTGGACACAGTATGTAGTAAGCCGACGCGGTCCGTTGCCGTCTCACCCAGGCCCAGGATTCCACCGGAGCAGACATTTATACCAGCGTTGCGTACGTGTCCAAGGGTCTGAAGGCGCTCGTCATATGTGCGCGTCGATATAACAGACGGGTAGAACTCGCGACTCGTATCGACGTTATGGTTATACGCCGTCAACCCGGCAGATTTGAGCTCCTTGGCCTGCTCGCCGTCGATCATGCCCAGCGTCACACACGCCTCCATGCCCAGCTCACGCACGCCCTCGACCATCTTGACGATGTTGCGCAGGCTATTCTTGCGCCCGCGCATGTCGCGCCACGCGGCGCCCATGCAGAACCGCGTACTGCCATTGGCCTTGGCCTCGCGCGCCGCCGCGAGCACCGTCTCGACCGTCTCGACTTTCTTGGCTTGCAGCCCCGTGCCCTTCTGGTACCGCGTCGATTGTGCGCAGTAGGAGCAATCTTCTGTGCAGCCGCCGGTCTTGGTACGTGGTTGTTAGCGCGGACTCTACTAGTACCTCCGAGGCAGAGAGCAAGGACCGAGTACTAACTTTGATGTTCATGAGAGTGCATAGCTGGACTTCTGCTGGGTTGTGAAAGCGCCGATGGACTAAGCTCTATATTGGCTGGTGTTATCAGTCAAGTCCGGCTTTATACCAACATACATCTAATGTTTCTCATGTTGCGGCGGAGAAACATGTTGCAGTTACTCCTTCTGGGGCCTTACAGCTTGATGCACCAAATCCATCAGCGGATGTTCGTAGATTGCTGCTATTTCATCCCTCGTCCAATTGTTCCTGGGGCTCGTTGCAGAAACGGCATCGCGGAGAGCGTTCTCGGGGATAGGAGTACGAGGCTCATGGGCGACAGGGATCGGACCTGGAATAGGGAATGGCGGCTGATCATGGTGTTGCGGCTGGACAAGGGCGGCCGAAGCAGGGGAGGCGCGAGAGCGAACCGTTGTGAATGACCGGATGCTGTTGCATTGCGCGGGCCGAACCAGCGGCCCAGCTAGCCGGCGGAGAGCCAAACGCGCGGGTTTCATGGTCTGATCGCATACAGATGTAATTTCATCGATTCACAAAGGAGAACCAGGTCAGAAGTTTAACAGGCTCTCCGACGAAGCAATCAGCTCCAGCTACTTCCGCTCGCCCATCCTTCCCCCACGCACTCAAGGGAAACCCTCCACCGTCTCTCAACGCTTTTTGGTCGGTGGGGAGTGGATTCGGCTACGGGGAGGGGAATTTTCAGGGCGCACAGCGCTCATCAACGGCATATACCTACCTAAAGCGACCGGGGAGGCAAGGGAGGTCGTATCGAGCAGGCCAAGGCTTGAACTTAGCCGGCACTAGAGCGATTGGCGATAATCCACACCGCCCCCGCCGGAGTGCATATAGCCACTGGTGATCGCCTACTTTCAACTTCCAAGATCTGATTCGCCCCGTGCGGCGATTGCGTAATCCCCGTTGAGCGCCTTAGCGTTCTTTAGTACCGATGAGAGTGCGCGGTTTAAAGGCCTTGGGTTGTTAGAGGAGGAAAGGGGACTTCTCAACATGGCATGCGTCATGATGTAAGTGTTTTTGAATAATTATTTAATGAAATTGATAATGAAAAACGGGGTAAGAGAAAAAGAAATGGCATGCTCCAAAATCTGATGTTGAAAAATCTTTAATGCCGCTTAAATAGTCTCCTAGGTTAACGCGAGTTTGACGTGGAGAACAGCTTGGTTCTCGACTTCAGGGGAGAATATCTCGAGTTGTCGTCGATCTACTCGTCCAGATGTGCAATATATAGGTACTTTGGAAAATGACTTGGTCTGGTAAAAGGAACCCGGAGCCTAGCTAGTAAACTTGTTCCAACCGGCTTCAAAGCGGTTGTTGGCCAGAGGGACGCTGACGCTGACCTTGAGAAGGACCAGAAGAACCAGTAGATCGCCTAGTGCCGAAAGAACATGGAATATCTAGAACGAGACATCTTTGGAGCTCGTCGAGAGCTTGAAGAAGCTTTCGTTTCTTCGTGGCATCGAGCATCCGTGGAGGAAATTTCATGAACGAGTCCGTACTTAACTGAAGACGCCGAGCTTAAGTTGCAAAATATTGTGTTCCTTATACAAAACTTTGGATGACACAATGTCGACCTTATCCCTCTGCGACTGGTTTGACTTACATACCTTAGGTACCTAGGCAGTGGGAACTTAGGTAATTCGTACATTGCGCCGCGGGACTTCTCCGGTGGACATTGGTGACTGAGCTTAGTCCTGCAGGTTAAGAGACAAAACGTGAATAGAACCCCGTGTTAGAGATGGTCGCCAGGTCATACTTAATCTCATGCCCCTTTTCGTCGTCAACCGAGCTGCCCTGGTGAATCACGTCTGGCTTTTGAGTAGGAAGCAGGTACTTATGCCTCGAACAGGCTCGGTCCAGTTGTTTCATATCTTGCTTTTTTCGCTCTGGGGTCGTAATTGAACCTTCATATCTACTCTGTGGACTAAGCGTTTAGCAATCTTCTTTGCAATATCGTAACGCTGCTAGTGTCAAGAGTCAAGCCCAAAAGTAAGGTGGGTGTAGAGGCCTGTTTGATCGCCGCACCGCTTAAATGAGCCTGTTGTGGCCGATCGATTCAAGGGTCGAGGGGCAAAGATTCTGATACCCAGAGCGCACTTTGTGTTTGACTCTAACTGGATAGAAGATTACACTCGACGAGTGGGATCGATTGTTAATTGTATCTTGTACCAGAGATGACCGTGCCCATGACCAAGAATGGCATTCCTCTTCTGTTGATGTCCACCATGAAGCATATTATCAGGTGAATACGCCAACTTTACATTATCTCTACAGCATTAACGACATGAGTATGAGCCCAATAAGCATACCTCATATTAGAAGTTCCGACGGTCAACGGTGTGTATTAAGAAACTGTCCCAGCACCTAATGAAGCGAGACTGCCTCCTTAGGTATGTACTTAACCTCCCTAACCTAGAAACACCGACAGCGAATTCAGAGCAGCGATTTTGGGTACGTCCCTTCCGCTTTCTCCATCGAATAAGCAGGTTGGATCAGGCATTGGTAGGCCGTTCTTTATGAGCTCCTTCTATCACATTCCCACGCTGAGCCGTCGACCAGCACCCCTATAGCGCCAAATTCTTCCGTTCTCTTGCCCTATCCATTTCGACTTTCGCGAAACCCGGTCGACTCGTAGCCTTACTGTGTGCGCCTTTTGTCCCCTAGAGCCAAGCCCGGAAGTCTGCCTTGCCATTAACATCCTGGACGGAAACTTTGCCTCCGCAACATAATTAGCTACGTGTCTCCAGGAGAAAGTAGACCCACGTTAATGAGATGCGATCTAGCGCTGAACACAATACGTATACCAACCGCCTCAGACCCTTGAAGATGTCATCTCAACGCGGGCTGATTGGAGATTCTCAGTTTCCTCCTCGGTTGCTCAGGAATCTGCTGTCCAGTATTGAGAAGATAGAGCGATACCAGTGCAGATACTTATAGTAGTAGCATATATCCTGTAACTGGGAATTTAAGTAACGGGACCTGGAATGGAGCGGTCCTTGCAAGACGCACATCCCAACCCTGGCCAGCCGAACCGTAGAAGTCGAACTGTATGTACCCAGGGTTCATCTGGCTCTTCTACGGAATCACGACGGGGCCCTGCAATTTTGGGGTGAGCCCTTCTATGCGAAGTGTTGTGGAACGAGATAATCGATGTTGTGGAACTCGTTGGTGAGCGCTGATCGACCCAAAAGAAATCAACAAGGATAGTGGTAGCGAAGAGGAAAGAATAAATCTGAAATAAAGATCAATGGGGAGTAAGGTTCAACATATATAATGACAGCGGTCGGTTCTGCCTAAGAGGACTTAACGTTTAATTAAAGACACCCGCTTCCTCGTTCCACGGGCGTTCTTAGGGTGGTTAGTGTGGGCCAGTATACCAGTATGCAGCTCTAAGCCCATCATCCTTCTCCGCTCTGAGTAGCTTGTGACGTTCCCCTGACCTCCTTCTTCGGTTTCTTATTAGGTTCATCAGTATCCGAAGGCATGGCGTGGGTAGTTGGCTATTGGCAGTATTTGGTTAGAAACTGAAATTGACAACCCCCGAGGTCTTCTTGTAGATATCGCGAGGAGAGAACACTTACAATGGTATGATAATCTCCGCTGGAGTCCCTCTGGTATGCTCTGGTTAGGCTTGTGTTGAGGTCTAAAGCTGGCACCTCCTGTCTTGATCCAGCTACGAGTCGACATAAGCAGGATCCTGTAAGGACATTGTGTGAAAAGGTGGAGACTTTGCACCGCTCTCGATATCTTGAAGCTCTGGATAAATAGAATGTAGTCGAAGAAACGAAAGAAGACGGCTCTTGCAAGTCGATGCGATAATCCCTTAGTCGGATGTACAGCCGGGTTGGACGTCAGTTGAGTAGGAAATGATGTTCAGATTGAGTCGTTAATGATATATATATTACATCTTCGATGTCGTATGATGCTATCTGTAAACTAGGGTACCACAGTATACTTTACTTTTCTTAAAGCAGCTTTAGGAGCAGCTTGCCAGCGGATCTGCTCGATCTAAGGCTTAACGATTCATTATACAAACGAACACCTGACCATTGAGCAGCGTGACAATATATGAGGGACCAGATTACCTCATAAACAACTGGAAGATTTCTGATCAGTAAGTATTGAGAAGCGGTACACCCTCCTATAAATATACGAATTTCTAAGAGATGGCTGTCCCTTTTCCCTCCTACCAATGCTTCTATGAGCATTTCATTATTTGTCCAATGCTCAATGACTACCTAGTCATGCTTGTTTATCTGGGTTACACCGGCACAGTTATGAGTACAGTACTAGGCATTGAGATAAAAGGCAAGTTTGGTGCTTGAATGTCGTTTATGTAGGTAGGTATGCAGTAGTGACTCAGCTGTAATACCCACGGTGTCGTCCAAGGTCTATTAGCAAGGCAGCTTTATGCGATCCGTTTATCTAGGCTCCTTTTCCGAATCTAATCGCCTGGTTTTCAAGCGTGGGACAATGCCGTCATTCAGCCCCGATCCCGCTTACTAGACAAATAGTCCATCCTCCTAACAGATCCTCCTTTACGGTAGTATTTTATCAACGTACGAATACCGGAATATTTCTGGATTGGCACAAAAGCAAAGGCATTCCTACTGGAGGTCTTTGAACATATTACGTCCCCCGGATACTATATCGGCAAAGGTGAGAATAGATTACAGGCAGGCTTACCAAACCGTCGACAACAGAAGAAGAGCGCGAGCCAGTAGGATAGGGCGATTATTCAACCCATCTCCTGACCTCGCCCAGGGCGTCACCCATGCATCTCAAGGACGTACCTATCTATCTAAGGTATCTGTTTGTATCCACACCCGGTTAATGCCCCCTCTACTTTTAATGTGTAAAGAATATTTACGTTACTACGTATCTAGTCATAGTCACAGCTTATTCATGTTCCAGGAGTCACAACTACCCAATGAAAGCTCACAAAAATGAACGAAAGGGGTTAAGAAGGTTGAACAGGCCACGGAGTCCCCTTCTTCCTCAACTATATACCTAAATGAGCGTTAGGGAAGATTATACAATCCTAGAAAGCTATCATAGACGCTTGTCCCAAGGGGCTATGATACAAGAGCCATGACAACCAAAAAAAGGGGGAAGGGAAGGAAGATGTGTATGTTAATCCATGCTATATTGATTGATGACTCAGAAGGAGATTGGCTGGAAAGGGCTTAGCGTAACATATCTGATTGCCGGATTTGGACATTCTGTTCCTATAAATATTCAGTCCTTGGCTGCAAACTCCATCATAACCATCCATTCCTTGTCAATAGTCGGCAGCTTCACCCAATAAGGGCTTCCTTAAGTCGATCTCCGTTATACATTGAGACATCCCGGGGTGGTGGTAACGGCTTGACGTTCATATTGCTATTCACGGTTTCTTTGTATGCGTTATCTGAGATTGACTCTGTAGATGCCCGTAGGCGCTGTCGAGAACATCCATAACGATAGTGGTTGTGAGTGGTGATGTTAAGGAGGTAGATATAAGGGAAGAGGAGTCGAGAAAGCTGCATAGTGCTTCCCGAACCCAGAGTTCTCGTTCACTTTTGACCTCATCAGGTGTTGAATTATAGCAAGGAAGATCCTGAACTCCAACTCGGGATCCTTAAACGATAACCCGTCGTCCTTTACATTGAACCACAGTGCTTTCGCGATGATCTGTTACAGGCCCACATAGTAAGCTCCAAGCCGCATTTCGGAGCGAGGAGTAGAGAGTTCAGCTAGTAATTCTCTGTTCATCGCTACTTTCTGCCAAGAGAAGCTCTAAAAGACCCCTAAGCCGGGGTTATCTCCGCTATTTAACTCCGGTACCTGGCAAGCCTGAAGCCTGGTAATCGGAAACGGCGAGCGGTGAGAAAGTTTGTCGGGTCCTTCGCCCTTGTCGTCAACATTAGCCTGTAGATTAAGTTGCGAGATAGGAAGTCATCGCAAAAGAAAAAGAAGAAAATACTTGCGACTGTCCCTTCTACTATTCTGAAGACCCTTCCCTCTCCTCCCAACTCGCCTACCCTCTACCCTCTACCCTCTACTCCCCTTCCGCCTTAGCATCACTTACCACCTACCTGCCTTGCCTCAGATGGCAGCAGCCCAGTTGAGTGCTGCTCGGACCAGAAGTCTTGACGCCATCATCTCGACAACTCACAGTAGCAGAAGCTACGCCCATCGACGTCGGCAACATGGCCTACATATTATAGCAGGTAAACAAGTTTCCCTATTAGTCATTTTCCCTTAGCTTCGACCGCAAAAGCGAATAGAAGAGACGCCAACCTTTGGGGGGCTTCCCCCACACTTTTCACTATTGCGGTCGCCCTGATTTTCTGTCGGTCCATTGATTACGTACATGTGAACGATATCGGGTGCGCATGACAATCGCCCGATGTTCGGCCTTAGTCCCTAGTGGGATGCACGCTTCTTCCAATTACCGTCAACGCCGTTCATTTCTTACTGCACCACTGTGGTATGATATACAATGTCCCACACTTTTAAGGCGAACCAGTGCCATCCACGGTCAGGTGGTAAAATGTTTTGGATGCCTTGGGCAACGAGGGTTCTGCTCAATGGCCTGGGTGAAACTGGTTGCACGGATTCCGGTTTGAGCGGGTTCATAGAATCACAATGGTACACATGTACAATTGAAACTTCCAAGGAGTTGGACCTAGGCTTATTATCCTTACAATTCGCCTCCCATTCCTTGCTCTTTACATAACATGTAGTGCCGGGTGAAATTCCCTCATTCCTCTAGACTCCACTTGCTATTGTCTTTAGCTGCGCCAGTTTCCTTTCCATTTAAAAGTTGTCAACCGTTGCTAACAAACGACACCGTCTTAGCAAGAGCGGTAGTACCAGTACCCGTGCCGACACTGGTACCAGCAAGACGATTCGCAGTAGCGGTACCTACCCCGCCGCCATCATATTCAGGGTCTACTACCCCGCCATCTCCAAGCCCGTTACACACTCAAAAAAGGTTTTTGCACAGCCAAATAGACATGGCGAGACTTAATCTTGGTAACATCAACCAGCACATTGTCGAGGCCAAGTATGCCGTTCGCGGTGAGCTCGCCGTCAAGTCGGAGGAATACCGTGCCAGACTTAGGAAAGGCGATAAGAGCCTGCCCTTCGACGAGGTTATAAGTGCCAACATTGGCAACCCGCAGCAGCTCGACCAGAAGCCTATCACCTTTTTCCGACAGGTTCTGAGTTTACTTGAGAACCCAAAGCTACTAGAAAATGAGGATGTCTTGCTCAACAGCCTAGGCTACAAGAAAGACGTTCTGGAGCGCGCCAAATGGCTCTTGGACCATGCAGGTAGCGTTGGGGCGTACAGCGCCAGCGCAGGTGTTCCGGCTATCAAGGAGAGCGTTGCTAAATTCCTTGAGAGTACGTTGTAAAGCTGACCATGCAAAAGCATATCAAGACTGACCATCGAAACTAGAACGAGATGGCTTTCCTGCCGACCCGGCGCGCATCTACCTCTCCGCTGGTGCTTCTTCCGGTGTCAACACCCTCCTACACATCATATGCGCCTCTCCTACCACCGGAGTTCTCGTACCCATCCCTCAATACCCACTCTACACGGCTTCGCTCTCCGTCCTGAACTCTACATGCGTTCCCTACTATCTTGATGAGTCGGCCCATTGGGGTACGTCGCTCGCGTCCATCAAGGAGGCCTATAACAAGGCCAAGAGTGACGGTATCGACGTCCGCGCCATTGTCATCATCAACCCTGGCAACCCCACGGGCGCATCACTCTCCGAGGAAGACGTTCGGTCCGTCCTGGAATTTGCCGCTGAGGAGAAGCTCGTGGTCATGGCCGACGAAGTATACCAGACCAACGTCTTCATCGGCAAGTTCCACAGCTTCCGACAGGTTCTGTTGACTCTACAGAAGGAGCATCCTGGCAAGTTCGACAAAGTCGAGCTCGCCTCCCTGCATTCCATCTCCAAGGGTATGGTCGGCGAGTGCGGGCACCGCGGCGGCTACTTTGATCTTATTGGCTTCAAGCCTGAAGTTGAGGAGCAGATCTACAAGTTCGTGTCCATCACGCTGTGCGCACCGGTCATTGGCCAGTGTCTCGTCGAGCTCATGGTCAACCCGCCTCAGCCCGGCGATCCGTCTTACGAGTTATATAACCAGGAGTATAGTGCCATATTCAACAACCTCAAGACGCGCGCTTACGCGCTCTACGAGGCCTTCAAGGAGATGGAGGGCGTTGAGTGCGGCGAACCCCAGGGCAGCATGTACCTCTTCCCAACCATCCACGTGCCGCCCAAGGCCGCCGAAGCCGCCAAGGAGGAGGGCCGCACACCCGATGAGTTCTACGCCATGCGCCTTCTCGAGAATACGGGCGTGTGCGTTGTTCCCGGCAGCGGCTTTGGCCAAAAGGAGGGCACCTTGCACTTCCGCACCACGTTCCTGGCTCCTGGCACTGAGTGGGTGGGCAGCATCAAGAAGTTCCACAAGGAGTTCATGGACAAGTATAGATAGACGGGCTGGGAGCGGGTGCATCATGGCTACCTATGTGCAGTATGGGTTATGGGATATGCTGGAAGAAGGGGGAAAATTGGGGTTCGATATTTTAGATCCAGCTACGGGCTCTAATTAGAGGTCCTCGGACATCTTTACGGAAGGGAGAAGACCACTTAGATACCACTAAAGCATCCATTTTTCAATGCATTCGTTAAGGGGGCTTCATTGCGATTGCTTTCGTGGCGCGTCTTAGGGATAGGGGCTGGTGGCTAGAGGCTCGGATCGGTGCCAACACTCCACTCATCCATCCGTTCCGTAATTGCTACGGATACATCCTGGAAAGAATAGACATCCCTAAAAATGAGCAGTAATGCGTAAACCCCCCCATGTTGGGCCAAAGAACAGTCATCGTGTTTTCTCGGCTCGTCTATTGGTTTGGTGGTATTGGTACATTATTTTTCTATCATTGCACAGACTTTTCGCAATGCATGCATGTTAGATGCCTATCAACTTCATCCATCCACCCAGCCACCTTTCCACGTTGTTATTACGTAGGTGCTTCCCCCGCCTACGCCCTCTCGCTCCCGCGCAGCCGCACGGCCTGCCCGTACTTCTGGAGCTTGGTGATGAGCTGGTCGCCCTGCTTGACCACGTCCTGGTACTGCTTGTTCTTGTCGTCGGGGCGGTTGGTCTCGATGACGCCCTTGCCCGTGACGCGGTCGATGGTGCAGGGGATGCGGCCGCCGGCGATAAACTTGGCGAGGTCGCTGTTTCCGGAGTATTAGTATTATATAAATCCAGCCATCTAGTATATCAAATCTTTTGAGGTACATGGAGTGGCGGGAATAGTGGCGCGACAAAGAATAGGGAAGTAGTAGGAAGTGAATAAGCGGAACATACCGATCCAGGAAATCGACCGTGACGCCAAAGTCGTTGGCCATGCTCTCGAGCCCGACGACGCGGTAGCTCTGCAGCAGCTGCTGGTAGGCGCGCAGGCGCATCTCGCGGATGAACCAACTCTTGTGCTCGTGTAGGTAGCGGTCCTGCGTCAGGAACTGCTCCTCGACGAGGGCCAGGGCCTGGAAGAAGTGCTTGTAGTGGCCATTGTACAGACTGTTGACTAGCTGCGCCAGCGGAGAGAAGTCAACGGCCATCTCGGCCTCCGGGTGCTCGGTGCCCGTGCCCAAGGTGGTCAGGTTGACGGCCGTGGTGGTCTTGGTGGGCGCGGTAGGCGAGACGGTGTCCTTAACAGCGTCGCCCATCTCGGCATCCTCGGCACCCGGGCCCGCGGATATGGCACCCGTTAACGCGAGCATCTTGTCGTCGCCGTCGGCTCCTAAGATGGCTTTGATCTCGGGGGCGTCGACAACCTTGCTCTTGAAGTCGAGGCGCTTCAGGGAGACGGAGCCGGCGAGGACGGAATAGACGACGAGGTTGGAGTACGTGCACAACTCGTAGGACGTAAACGTCGACAGCGAGTCGAGGAGCAGGGGCGCGGCCAGGTTGTACGAGCGCACGGTTAGCAGGTGCAGACCTTCGTAGGCCTTGAGACGATTGCGACGGTCCCAGTCGCCGCCACTGTCGACCAGGGTCTTCGCGCGCTCGACATGCTTCTTCACCAGCGCCTTATCGCCGTAGAAGAGTCCCATGCGGATTATAGCGAGTACCAGGTCGATCTTGGTGCCTAGAATGCCCGTCTTCTCGAAGACGTCCTCGTAGGCTGCTATCGCCTTGTCCTGTTGCGAAGCTATTAGCAACGATCATAGAGCTTATAATAGTCATCCAATATGGGCGGAATAGCTAGAACTGTAGTGTAGCAAGGGAAGGGAAAATTACCTTGTCTCCGATTTTAGCGAAGAAGTCGGCACGCTTCCCCTTCGCAGCCATGATTTCCGTCTCGCCAGCCTGCTCAACAGCTTCGTCCTCCTCCTTCTGGAACCCCTCCAGCTCCTTGTCGTTCTCCGCCTTCAGCCTGTTGTAGACATCCTCATCCCAAGGGAGAGTCGCGCCCACATTCTTACTAGCGACCATACCCGCGGCGCTTGGTTTCCGTCCCGTAGGTTTCGGGGGTGCTGCTGATGATGTGGTCTCACCGGTCGTGTTCAGGATACCCTCGATAGGGTGCGCCAGGTACTTGTACAGCGGGGCCATCTTGTGCTCGTTGATGCCATCTTGTAAGCTCTTAACGGCGGCCTGCTGTGCGGGTTTGGTGGCGTAGGGATTCGTGATGGTAAAGACGTGCTGGGCTAGAGGTAGGGCAGGCCATTTCGCGTACTGAGGGTCGGAACCCATGATGATGAATTGCAGGTGGTGACGGGAGGATCGAGAGGAACTGTAACCGTGAGGCAGTGCTGGAGGATGGTATGTTTCGTGGTACGAGAAAATGGAAGAATTACGGAGAAGTTGAATTCGTCGTTGACGTCGTTGGGCGTTGGTCGATGAAGCTTGCACCTTGACAACGGCAGGTGCTTAGTTAGAGCTTGGAGTTTGCAAGGCGGTTGCAAGCAGCTGCAGGCGGCCACCAGCGGACGTAACTTCCACCAAGGAACCGGTTGCTGGACCAATCATAAAGCATGTGTGGGACCTTCTAGAGCCTCAAGGTACGTACCAAGCCACACCAGCAGAAACAGTACAATCCTCCGGGGTATGAAACGTTAAATTTGTACAAAAGCCCCACTAATAAAATCGCAATAACTTTCTTCCTTAACGTATTCGCTTATATATTATTATATGATGCTATACTTATTATGGCCCTGTTTAAAGTACCCTAAATTGTTTCAACCAATATAGATCTCATAATCTAATAAGTGGCAAATTATACTGCCTAAATCCGTTTAGCTGGTCATGTACACGATTTAACGTTTCATACCCCGGAGGATTGTAAGTAACGGATTACCCCGGTCCTGATAGCTTTGTGCCAAGACTTGCATGCACATTTACTTTGTACATCCTCCACATTAACGTTAGGATTCCTCCAGGGTGCAGGCGCTAACATATCACCTCTTTCCCAACCTTCTTTTGCCGTCTCATATTTTGGTTAGAATTGGAATCAATCCCTTGACCTTATCACTTGTCAGTGTACTACTATCAATCACTCATCCAATTGCCAACCCATTTAAAGGAAAAGACCACCAATAATCACTCTCCGTCGCCTTCGCCTTCGCCCGCAATGGCAGGAGACGATGCTCCCGAGGAGCTCCCTCAACCCTTCGACGCGAAGCAACTTGAGCCCGCTAAGAAACGGAAGCACTCCCAATCTCCAATTAGGAACAGTAGCAATCGCCGCGAAGATCCCTCGCTAGACGAACTTCCGCAGCCGTTCGACGCTAAGAAGCTCGAACCGGCCAAGAAGCGCCATCGCTCCAGATCACCATCCGGCGAGGCGCCCCGAAAGCTCAAGCGACCCGGCCGTGGCGCTCGGTTCTCGCAGGCAGAAGCATCATCCATACGTCAGCGACAGGAACAACGCGAACGTGAGGCCGCCGAGGCAGCTGCTACTCAGGCCGTACTAGACCAGCGGGGCATCAACGACGTCGTGCGCCAGCACTACAACGCCGTGCCTGAACGAGGCCGCGACTGGAGGAAGACGGACAGCCGGATCAAGGGACTGCGGTCCTTCAACAACTGGGTCAAGAGCACCCTGATACAGAAGTTTTCGCCGGATGAGGACCATGAGCCTGGCGCCCACGAGCGAGGACGCGATTTGGCTGGCAATAGGGAGCACGAGCTACTCGTCCTCGATATAGGATGTGGAAAGGGTGGTGACTTGGGAAAGTGGCAGCAAGCGCCGCAGAAAGTTGCGCTATACGTGGGATTAGACCCAGCGAATGTCTCCATCGACCAGGCGAGGGAACGGTATCGTAGCATGAGCCATCGGGGCGGTGGCGGTCGGGGCGGTAGGGGCGGCAGGGGCGGCCATAGGGGTGGACGTCAGCAGCACCTATACGACGCACGCTTCTACGTGAAAGACTGCTACGGCGAGTCTATCGGGGACATCGACGTGGTGCAGCAAGTCGGCTTCGACCACTCTCCCATGGGCAGAAGCGGCTTTGACATTGTCAGCATGATGTTCTGCATGCATTATGCGTTTGAGAGCGAAGCGAAGGCGCGAATGATGCTTCAGAACGTGTCGGGCGCGCTGAAGAAGGGCGGACGCTTCATAGGCTGCATCCCCAACTCGGACGTGATCGGGGAGCGGGTGGTCAAGTTCAACGAGTGGCTGAAGAAAAAGAAGGCGGCGGAGTCGACTGAAAAGAAGGAACCCCAGCCAAAAGAGGAAGGGGAACAAGAAGAGGGAGAAGCCGAGGAGGCAGAGGAGACGGCGGAGTGGGGCAACGATCTGTACCGGGTTAGGTTTCCGGGCAAGACCCCCGAGGACGGCATCTTCCGACCACCGTTCGGCTGGAAGTACAGCTTCTTCCTCGACGAGGCGGTGGAGGAGGTTCCCGAGTACGTTGTGCCGTGGCCGGCGTTCCGCGCCATTGCCGAGGACTACAACCTCGAGCTGCAGTACCACCAGAAGTTCGACGAGATATGGGAGGCGGAAAAGGACGACCCGATACTAGGGCCGCTAAGCGAACGCATGGGCGTCCGGGGCAGGGGCAGGGGACCGCTGCTGGTCTCCCCGGAGGAGATGGAGGTTGCTAGCTTCTATCTGGCGTTCTGCTTCTATAAAGTATAACGATGCGGTGTACTGGACGGAGATGCTTGTGGGATGAATGATTCATCGGCTTCATGGAGTTCTAGTTCCAGAAGCAGGTTGTTCCATGAGAATCAATGGTCGAAGGGCACTAGGCATCGGAAAAGTACCTGCAAGTTCTTCAGACAGCATATCAACATATATGTCATAGGCGACGCCTTCCTACGGCCCATTTCATCAGATTTTCGTCGTATCAACTTTTAATCATGGGAGTACACAATGATCCACTCCAGGCTGGTTACGATGTAATCTCAGATCAATATCATCTGGCCAGCTCTTATTCTATGCAAATTCTCTATTTGCTACTCATTCCAATCTTAGAATTCGTGCTAACTTGATACGAAATCGAGCGGAAAGATGATTTTGGACATTCACTGGATGGTTTCGACTCAAGTGTCCTCGCAGGCCCGTCCTTCGAGCTCCATTGCAATTCACGAACAGGGTACATCATTCTGGCGATGCCCTCCACGTTCCTAGCGATCCCGATGAATAGATTAAAATATCTCTAAAAGGACTAGCTGCGTTAGCCGTACTACGGTTCTAGATATTTAGCAATTAGCACCGCCTAGTATGGCTGGAGGCTCGCACAACTGGTACTCCCCGGCGAGCGAGCAATCCCAAGCCGCGAACCGCCAGCAAAGGTCACGGCTGCAATGCTAAAGCAGGCAAGCCATCCTCGAATAGCGGAAACCGATCAGCCAAATTTTCCTGATTACTAGCTTCGCACGTGCGCAGACTGCCTATCCTGCGGGAGGTCCCACCGCGGCAGGCTCGGAAGGAAACGTTTAACACAATTTTCCATGCCGGAGAAGGGTTTGGAGGGAGACGTGGCGATGCTGTCCTGCTTGAGTTTGCTACAGATGAGAGGGGAGACATTGACCTGCCTAACCTACTGGTCGATGCTGGTAGCATCTCTTGACGAAGCCGCAGGGCGACGCGATGTTTTGCCCGAATGATGATGGTATCAAAGCATCCAGGTGCCAGTCGGAACTGTCAGGGATCGCTACCCTACTGCGGCGATCAGATTCTTCAGAGACAATCATCGCGCGTCTTGAGACGCAGCAAAGCAAACTTATGCTGGAGGCTCTACAATTCCCATTCAGCATACACTCCGCTGAACATATACCAGCTGCTAAGCACAGTAGCACTGCACGGTGTCGACATCCAGACCAAGATCGAGACGACGGAGGTTGCTATAGAGTCTCCAATGGGGCTGATGAGGGCATCAAGGGCGCGGATCGGAATCGACACTTCTGGAAGGACAATATAGTGTTGAGATTTTTCTAGCTTTCTAGTCGGTTTAAGATAGCCGCCCAAATTGTAGGATATAGTTCAATGCCGCCTTTTCGGAGCTCACATGTGTTGAAGACAAGCACCAAGAAGCCGACAACCTCACAACGGCCTCCTAATCAGAACCCCCTCAACGCCCTCCTCTCCTCACGATATCCCAGTAGGATAACCAAACCAGCCTAGAAACCTTTCCCTCTCCCTCTCCCTATCTCTATCCACCATGCTCCCACACCAACCACTCCCCCCAAGAAAAAGCAAACCCCAACCCCTCAGCGCCACTCCATCCAAGCCCCCACCAACCCAGCAGCCATGAACCCAACGAAAACCTTAGCCTGCGGGAACCCCGGCCCGCCGAACTCCGGATCGACGCCCATGGTCCCGGGCGGCAGGATGCTCAGGAGCCCGGCGATCCAGTATATGGACCCCGTGACGGCGGCCACTCTTAAGAACTCGCGGCGCAGCTCCGCCGTCTTGGCCTCGCGCCACGTGTAGTGCAGCGTCAGGCCCGAGAGGATGATGGCTAGGAAGACGGTTTGGGCGTTGTGGAACCTGGGGGCGGTTAGCTACTTATCTGGTGGACTTATTAGGGACTTGAGTAGGTTAGGTAGGTATAAGTTCGGCTGGGGCGTGCTGATCGAGTGAGTGTCGGTGATATATTACGGGAGGACAAGTTCATGAGGGGTTTGGCCAAGTCCTGAGGGGTTAGGCATGCATAGTTCGTTCATATATATTGCTCGGCCAAGCCTAACAAAACGAGAAGCAACTCATACCGACTCGCCCAGTCCCATTGGATATCCACAACACGGTTTAATAAAGATAGATTGGGACTTACTTAGCATGCGGCCTCCACCGCGGGTTGAACATGTGCGTCTCGTTGAGGCAATCCGCAAATATGGTGCCGAAGCACATGCCCAGGGCGTCGAGGGTCAGGAGTAGACGGCCCAGCATCTTATTTATCTGAACCGCCGCCTAGTGTATATTCGAAACAGAAACGTCCGCCGTATTCAACTTATAATGGAAATAGACCGTCAGCGTCTAAAAACGCTCGCAAGAGATGATGGTAGATAGAAGCAGTCCGGTGTTTCACAAGTGACCGTTGACGGATATCTTATATCTACCTAAGGTACCTAGTAGGATAAGCATCACCTTCTACATATGCATGTATAAACTTAGTTAACTTGGTTCCATATATGCAAGACCTGCATCATTAGCGCCAATATCCCCTTAGTCCTACGTCACTATTATGCATTTAGGTAACTTCTTCCCCATCCACCGTCCGCCGTCAACCGTCGGTAGCACGAGCGCACCCGAGACGAGGCGATCCAGAAGAGGAGGAAGACGGCAGCTATGCCATATCTAGATCGTTTGTTTCAGCTAAATATTTTGATTAAATAGGTAAGCTTACTAGGTTCATCGGCGCTTCGGCGTTTCGGCTTCATTTGCTTAAATTATTACCTACCTCTTACATCCATTCGCGTACGCTACATAGTAAATAAAATGACAGAAGCTTCTATGCTTCGAAGTCATAATCACTATATCAAGTCAAATCTTAAGTTTGATGTGACGAATACTCTTTAATGAGCTTTTAATTGTAAAAGGCTGCTAAACTATGCCTGTCAGACTTCATAGCAGTTTCGCTATGCCCGGGGGGCGCGATTGCTCGATCTCTCTTCGTTCACTTAAAATACACCAAAAACAGCCAAAACAGCAGAAACATCATCGTCGCCGTTCATCGCAATTATAACATACACTTTGGTCACTCTGCGTAACCTACTGATAGCGAGCTCCTCGCCCGCTCGCTTCCACTGCGGACTCCGTTTTCATGGCTGTTCTGATCTCGGCAAATCGCTAGCAAAAACATATACCTGCAAAGGACCCCAAGCCAGACTCGCTTCGAGTCAAAACATGAATGCAATGTATGTACTGGTATAAACTCCTCATTCTCGGCGTATCACTCTCAGGAGTATCACTCGCTCAAGAATCCTATAGTGCGTGTTTAGAAGTGTTCAGTTACCATTAGGCAAGTCTTCCTCAGTCGCAGCAGCAGCGATGACAGAGAATTGACCGCCGGCACCGGCCCAGATGATTCGTCGGTCGCGGATGGCGCTGTTGTCGATGACGGTAGGAACCTCGATATCATCCGTGGTACCCTGACCAGTCTGGTAGTTTGCAGAGAAACCCCAAGAGTAGACCTTGCCTTCATCATCTAGGGCAAAACTGGTATCTGTACCAGCAGCGACGAATGTAGCCTTGATACCTGCAGAGCTTGTTAGAGTGCTTTGTCCACTAGTTAGTGAAAAGGGAAAAGACATACCATTGATAGCGGTAGGCTCCAAGAGGATTCGTGGTTTGCCGTTGTCGTCGAACACTGCGTTCTCCTTGTTGTAGAGGCTAGCGGGATGTCCAACCTGGTGGCCATCTACACGTCCCCAAGTGAGCAATTCTCCATCAGTCGTACAAGCGACTGAGTGGTGCTCTCCACCCGCGATCTGCTTGATATGCTTGTCTTCGAGCGATGTAACCATCTGAGGCTGAAGAACCATTGCATCATCTTCTCCGGTGCTTTCGCTAAGACCGGTCTGTGCGTAGTTGTTCAAACCCCAAGCCCAGACTTTTTCGCTCTCGTCGATGTAGAAGCTGTGGTAAGAGCCGGCGCCGATGCGAACGGCACGATGCTTCTTGGAAAATTTACCGCATGGCTGGGGATTAAGTCCGCCACTAGGGCCTCCATGACGGGTAAGAGGCTTTCGGCCAAGTTGATATTGGCCTCCACTGCCCCAGGTGAACACTTTGCCGTTCAGATCCAGGGCTAAGACATGGTTCGAACCACAAGCCAGTCTGGCGATGTCCTTCAATCCGGGGATGATGGTGGGAGTGGGTTGAATTCGAACGTCTTCGCTGAATCCGATGATGCCGTCAGAGCCTCGGAAAGTACCCCAACCGTAGACCCAACCATCGTCCGTGAGGATAAAGGAGGCGGAATCGGTGGCGGCAACCTGGGAGATACGTGTGCCTTCGGGGAGTAGATCGAGATCGACAGGCCCAGGAGTGCTCTCCCTCGGGTTGATGCCGGTGTCGTCGTCGTCGTCGTCGTCTGACGCATCCTCGTTGTCGACATCGCGGGTGCCGCCTTCCCAGGTCGTATCACGGCCCAACGCCTTGTCATCGTTGACGCCCCAAGTCAGGACTTGCTGACTCTGAGTAAGAGCGATGCAATGCATGCCTCCGCAAGCAATGTCGACTACACCCTTAAGGTTGTGGTTGATTCGTGGTCGCTTCACGTCGATGGGTTTCTTGCCCTCGTACTTCAGACTGCCAAGGCCGAGCTCGCCGGATGATCCCTCACCGAAGACGAAAACATCGAATGGCTTCGACGGCACCTCGTTGAAAGCAACTGCTCGTGCACCGAGACCTCGAGTACGCGCTGCGCGCTTGGGTGCGGCGGGCTGAGCGGCGGGCTCGGCGGCCGGTGGAGCGGCAGCCTTCTTCGGAGCAGCAGCTTTGTTCGGAGCGGCGGCCTTCTTTCGAGCAGCTTGGGCAGCGGGCTTCTTGGGGGCGGGTCGAGCTGCGGGTTTAGTAGCGGCAGGAGTACGACGCTTCTTGGCCGGACGTTCGTCCGATTCTTCTCCAGGCTCTCCCTTCTCTACATTCTTCTTAGCCGTAGCGCGAGCAGTTCGGGCAGGCTTCTTTGCTCGAGGTGCTTTAGCAGGCTCTACATCTTGAACCTCTTCCTCGTCCTCTTCGTCTTCATCTTCATCTTCGTCTTCATCTTCGTCGTCTTCCTCTCTCTTGCGCTTAGACGCGCGGGACTGAGCTGCTTCGCGTTCGCCCTTTGCATTCTGTGTACGGCCCTTGCTGGCAGCGGCCGCCTTTCCCCGACTAGCAGCAGGCTTCGCAGCCCGCCTGGGCTTGGGATCGGATTCGGACTCGCTGTCCTCGAATTCTCTGGCTGCCTGACGAGCGGCATTGGCGGCAGCTATTCTAGATGCTACATCCTTCGGCTTCGTCTCCTTCGGTACGGGCTTGCGAGCTTTAGGAGGCATTGTGAATAGATGTTGTGTCGTCTGTATTACAGACGTTCAGGAAAGAGTGAATGTAGAGGGAGATGTAGGTGCTTTCGTGACCTTTGAAATGTGGAGTTGATGAGGTTGGGATATGGTCAACAAACTGATGACGGGGAATGGTGCAAGGTACAATTGGTAAGGGCAGATTATGGGTGAAAGTACCGGGTAAACAGGACAATTGCTGGTTGGGCGTGCGCAAGGAACGCAACGATCGCGTCTCGCTAAGTAAATACAAGACGTGACGGACAAGTGATTGACAAGTTGTTCGAATAAGGCGAAAGAAGCCGAATGTGTGTTCTCAAACCAAGTTCAGGTGTCTTTTGTTTGCCTCGAACGTAATCCGTAATTGTTGTTCGTGGGAGAAAACAAAGGACGTGGACGTTCGCGGTGATGAACTTGAGTTGTGCGAAAGAAAAACGCGCTGATGGGATTTTTTATGTGAGTGGGAAGCTGTGGTCGAGCTTGCCCAAAAGACCGGATGCAGTTGCTTGATGTAACGCAGTACGGTTACTGATGTACAGTTGTAGGTACCCAAACAATTGTGCACGATCGCGTCAGATCCACACGAGCTTTTTTTCGCAGGGGCTGCAACGGCCAATCAGTTAGCAGATCAGCCAATATAGCTTCCTCACCGCCTAGTACTAACCCGATTTGTACTGGCAGAATAAGTACCTGAGCTCAGTAACCTTGTCGATTCTTGCCAATTCGGAATTTTGGACCGGCAGGAAAAAAAAATAAGTGCCTTCAAATTGAAAAGCGGTCGATAATAGGGACGGTGGAATGCGCAGTTGCATGTATCCACGAGTCTTGGTGTCTATCTAGAAGCTGTGTAGAAGCTGTGCTGATACCTTTTCAATGTGTTGAAAAAACTGCTGAGTGGCGCTGTATTTAACGAAAGACCAATTTGCCTACTTTGATCATTTCCAAGTTGAGGTTTGATCCTTTCAATTGCTTATGTGTATGCATGTATTCTAAAAATATTGCAGGTGCTCAAGTTTGATGGAAGTACCTACGCAGGTAGTTCCTGCATTCTAGCCTTCGGGGAAATTTTGACGTGCAACGGCATTCCCTTCCTGCCTGCCTGCCACTGATCACCGAGAATGCAGCCCATTGCACGGAACTCCCAGCCATACAACCCTGATAATCCTGACAACCCAACCACTTGGTCACCCCTTTCAGATATCGGATGATGAACACACGTTTAAAAGATGCTGCGAAATTTCAATTTATATATATATACCAATCCTTCGTCATAGACCAGACGCTACGGTAGGTAGCCCGTTCCTTTAATGCGACTTATAAGGATCACACCTCCGAAAAAAGACGAGAGTCATCACCAGCAACCCAACTCCGTGCTCCAACCATGATAATCCCATGAAACCCCATCGAAGCTTGCTGTCAAGCTGTGTCTATGTAGAAAGTGCCGCCTCCACCCAAAACATGCTGTCCAAGCTATCGTGCTGGATCCTTCCTATTTCTTCGTGGTGAAGTCGGTCTCATTCGGGTTGGAGTCCGCGTCCGAACCGGCTCGCTCGCAGGTACACGATCCCGCGGGACGAGATCCGCAAGCACAGGCGCTGCCGGCGACGGGACGGTTCTCCGTCGCTGCGTTCTCGCAAGTGCACTGGCCGGCGGGTCGGGCGCGGCAGGAGCAGCGAGCGCCGCTTAGGATGTTCTCGAGGGGTGCTTTCTCGCAGGTGCATGAGAGCGCGGATTTCTGGCCGCACGAGCAGGTGGCTTGCTTGGCTGCGATGGACAAGTCAGTTCGGAGCTTAGGAGAGGCGCTTCTTCAGGTAGGAGTGCTAGCACTTACCGCAGACGCACTCGCCCCCAGCGTTCTTACCACAGCAGGTGGGAGTGGCTTTCAAGACTTCGGTTGCCATTGTGACAGGTTGCGATGAAGATGGAACGGTAGTGTGAAGGCTGTTCTGTGTAGCTCGAGTTCTAGCTGTGCTCTCGCGATTGTCTTATTGTTCTGGAGGAGCTCCCTTTGTCTTGCAATGTCTTGAGAACAGAACCGAGGAAATAGAAGAGATGCAACGGGTATTTGTAGTTATAAAACCATTGCCTCTCGCCGGTCGAAGACGGACTGTGCCCTATCAATACAAGCCTGCCACTGACATCACTGGTTGAACTCTGTCGAAGAGATAGGTAATCATGTCTACGCTGATTGGTTGATACTTTCTTTGACATGGCACTGTTAGCCAATCATGGGATTTCTGATTACTTCGACTGGGTCCTAGCTGGTCTTAGGGTCTTAGTTATCCGCCTCTAGATGGCATCCAGACCATCTGCTGACCCGTTGAGGCTGAAATCCTGCGACACCACCAGACCAACAAGTCCAGACCAAACGACGTTCTGCCCGATTTGTAATTACAACATCTGTCATTGGTCGTCTCTCGTACGTTTGCTTTTGATTGCCTGAACAATATCTCGGTAGATTGCTATCGGACCTTTTCGCTGCAGTCCAAATGGCATGTTCCGAGTAGGGCCCAACTCTTTCACGTTGGTTGCGTTCGCACCGTAATAGCAACGAGAATCATATTTATTGGGTACCGATGACTCTCTACACAGCTAGGAGACTGTTCGAAGCGCATAATGGACCACGGTCAGGTACAGCGGTTAACCTTATTACGCCTATGTATAATTAAAGTCTGGCCTTCCACCGGCAGGGAAGGGGTTCAAATCCCTCAGTCATTATAAATTCTATTTCCTAATAGAATTAAACCCTAACACTTAACAGTAAAAAGGAAGCATTACTGTTATGCTATCAGCCTAGATTTGTAATAAAGGCTAAGTATTTTAAAGCTATATAGCTAAAAAGTTATTAAAAGTGCTAGCGTTAGCTTAAAAAGGTTAAGAAATAAACTAATTATATAAAGTTAATAAGTAAAAAACCTTATCTATTTTAAAAAACCTAAGCTAATAATATAAAAAATATACTTTTACTTTATATTTACCTTTTCTTAAATAACCTATAACTAACATATAAATAAAACTATTAAGCAAGTAAAAAAAACTAATATTATAAACAAAAATAAAAGTATAATTAAAATATACTTTACTGCTAACCTATTATTAAATTAAAATTAAAATGCCTTTTAATTAACGGCTTTAAATGCTATATAATAAGGTATAAAATACATGCTTAAAGGCAAAAAAAGGTAAAAAATAAAAATAAAAAAAATAATTAAGCACTTTATAAAAAAGGTTTTTTAAGCTAAAAAGCCTTTTTCCTCGCTTAAAAATAAATGTTTAAATATAAACCTTAAACGTAACTATTAATATTTAATAAAACGCTACTAAATTATAAATAAAACATTATTAAATAAAAGGATATAATAAAAAAGTTACCTTATAGCAATTTCATACACCTTACCTATAATTAAAGATAAGGAAATAAGTACTTAGCATATAGATAATAATAATAATAATAATTAAAGTCTAAGGTTAAGACACCATTAATATATAGCAATATTCGGTAAACCATATAAGACGACCGGACAGGTTGCACAACACCTGTTACTCCGCATCGTTTCTATTGATCCAACCAAAACAGGTTAATATATAATCGTAACTGCAGTAAGATAATCAATGCTCAGTCTAGTCCATTATCCGAACTGTCTGTCCCACCTAAGGCAGTGAGTGTATGTGATGCAGAACTCAAACAGGATGAACGAGACCAAGAACAAACTGTGGTTCTTGGAGTACACGTAGTCTTTGGAGTATATAGCTTACTTCCACCCAGATCACCATAAGCCTGTTGCTGGGAATACGGCACCTTTGTCTATGCGATTATATACCAAGCAAAATCAATAAGACTCGCAGACATATCGTGCTCCGATATCGTGTAGCAGGGCACGTCTCCTGTTTAACGCCTTACTCCAGGCAATTCGAAACAGGTTGCACGGCATAGATTCAAGGCAGACCCAAAGTCATACAGACAGGTAACGGCACGTCGTGATACAAATTTCAGAGGACCTAAACTGGGGAGTTCCGGATGCTCTTCGTTGAGACCTGTGGTGTCGTAATCTAAATATGTGCACTTGAGCTGCTGTGCTCAGGATGAATTTGCAAATGTCGTTATTAGTGATTCCTAGGTTTAAGGTGCTGTCCCACGCAGTAGCACCGAGCGGAAGAGACGAGATACAGTCTTCATATATATTTGTACCCATTATAAGTCGGTCTGGTTCTACCTGACTCAGCCTCATTCGAGATCATGTTGCACGTCAACCGAGTGGGAAATTGCTTCTCGGTTGGAAGTATTCTGGCTTCCACGAGGAGATTAACGTGCTGTTCCAGGCTCTTAACACCTTAGAAAGGTGCTACGTCTCATGGGGCGCCTAGCCATGATGGAACTGTCTAGTACAGCTATAAAGGCAGACGTGTGCGGAACAGTGTCCTTGGGGGAGCACCGACCTTCCTGAGTTTCGTTTCCTTGATCCCACGTCAAGGAGATCATTACTAGAGGCAACAGAAAGGCGTTGAGTAAGAGCAAATTCGAATACTCCAGTATGCCGTTCCAAACGGCGGTACGACTGCTGGCATTAGCGGGGGCCAACGCTGCTACGGCTCAGATCTACCTGAACGGCCCCTTTCAGCTACACGTCGGCAGCCTCCTCAACACGTCCATCAACGGTACGTTTCTGCTTGCCTCACACCATCTATCTACCCTTCTCACCTCAGATTAACATGTTATGACACACACTCACAATCAACAGGCCACGCATACCCCTGCAACGACACAAACGGCCTCTGCTTCATCGAGGGGGCCCCCGCGACGCTACCGCCAAAGGAAGGCTTCTTCTTCACGTCGCGCGTGCGAGCGGACTACACGACGGGGTACCTCACCTGGCGCAACGAGACCGAGCCGGCCGCGCCCAACGCCACGGACACGGTGACGGACTACGGGTCGGTGGGGCTGATCTACGACCCCGGGACGAACGTGGCGGTGCCCATCTTCAACCAGACGCACACGCCCGAGACGCTCGGCTTCGACGCCGGCACGGGCAACCTCATGATGGCCGGCATCGACGACACGGCCATGAGCAGCAGCGGCGGTGGCGACGGCAACGGCAACGGCACCGGCGACCCGAACGGCGGCGCGCGTGGGCGCAACTATAATAACTGGTACCTGTGCTTCGTGCAGCTGGACGAGAGCAAGCCGCCCGAGACGCTGGTGTCGTGGGTGTTGGGCGCGAATCTGGGCTGGCCGCCGACGAATCCTACGTGCCAGCCGATTAACATTACCATGGAGACGATTGCGGTGGGATACGGTAATCCGATATGAGATGCTCAGCTAAAGATGGTATGTATGAATAGGTAGAGTTGGAGTCAATCTGTGATTATCCTGTTCGCAGAGAAGGAATGTTGCGCCAAACGTGGGGGATCAACTGGGCATGGGGAGCAGATAAGAGGCCAATACATAGGTACCTAATCAATGCAGCGGTTCCAATCTGTGATAGTCCGGCAGCTTTAGACGGAGCCTAGCAATGAAGGATACTATAAACCTTGAAAGCTCAAAAAGGCTCGTCGTTAATAATAGGCACATCTTTTGTGACCTGTCAAAGATACCATCTGGAGTTTACAGTGCATACGCTTCTAGGACTTCAAATGCTAGAAACCACGGCAAGATCCCATGAATGAGACAGCCTTACAACAATGGCAGGGCTCTGGACGGCCCCCGGACCCGAGATATCCGGAGAGGCGTCCCTGATCGGCATAGTGAACCAGTTCCTTGGGGGCCGAATCACAATCGTGGGTATCACAGGCAGCGCCCCGAATCTTATCTACAGAACGTGGTTTCACAACTCCAACGCGCGGAGAGGGGAATGGCGGTGTCGCTATCTCATGCCGTCCTGTCGCGTGGGCGTGGGCGTGGGCGTGGGCGTTTCTAATAATAAGCCACCGTACATACCATCTCAGCATCTAGTAGCGTCGTATAACCGGCGGCTTGTCTCGGTAAGGATTCAGACGGTACTACCCCGAGGAGACGGGGCCAATATACATGGAACGGGGCACAATATATTGACGTGCATATTTGGGGTTGCGAGCTGTGCAGAATTCTTGGCGTTGGTTGGCGTTGGGAGTTCGAGACAGCTCTCAGCCCGTTACCACCCTCCCCTAATGCAAGCGAATCGCAGCGAATTGTCCCGACCAACTCGTATCGGCACCAGCTAGTTCTCGCTGCACCGTAACACCCTGCATGTTCCCTGCATAACACGCTTCCCAGCCTGCCATTTGACTATCGAACGATGGACCATTCGCCACGCCAAGTAGGAATGCATACGATGCTGCGAGAACTGCTACCACGCTGGGACTATTGATTAGGTAGCACGAAGCCTTATTCTTGGCCCCTCTTGACATGTGTTCAAGTCGTCAAGTTCAACCAACTTTTTATAACATGAAACGTCCACCGCCCGAGTGCCCAAGGCTCGGACGAAAATGCAGAAGGTCTGCCTTCGGGATTTCGTACCATGCTGACAGGAAAATATTGACGCTCAATCCAATCCGGTTCGCAAGGCTCCCCGAGTTGGCGGGTTGCATGGGACAGGGCCGTCACGATTGCATATGCAGGTCAGCCAGTCAACCCGTTCGACCAATGCGACTTGGTGTCCAGGGGCTATGCAAAGCCGGTTTTCGTATTGGCCTACTAGAAAGTGCGGTGGGCACACAGGTAATCCCACGATACGCCAACGTCATCGCTCGAAAAGGCGGCCTGATGTAACTCTAGGCAGGCCAGAGAATCACTAAAAAAATAACAAGCATCACACTTCGTATTGACTTATAGTGACTGCATTCCCGCCCACATCGTGCAATGCGCCCAATGTCTCTTGCTCGTAATGTAATACTCAGTACAGAATGAATTGGCACAGGAGTTCAACGGTGATTGCAGAGCCTCCGGCCGTCAAGCCAGAAGGCGCCGGTAAGAAGCTGAGGAGAAAGCTCCAGAAGATCGGTACCCAGCAACGCTGGTACAGGCACTCCAATGACCACCAGAACGACGCCAAGAAAGCCGGGACCACCGTCGCCGAAACGAACAATAAGACGACTCCTAAGGTGATTCCAAAGGCAATACCAGAGACACCCGATCCCAACGACGGCAAATGGCTCGAGCAACTTCGCAAGAGCGGCTACCTCTGCCGTACCCAACCTCTTCTGCCGCCCAGCCACAAGCCACAGCGGCATTCTATGGCAGTTATTCCCGAGCTTGCACATCTCAGTATTAACGAAGCAAAACCGGGCAGGGAGCTTGACAAGAGGGCTTCTTGCGTCACCCCCTCTTCTACATCCACTACGTCCACCGCTTCGATATCAAGGCGGTACGCGAAGACGCCCGTCCATCAGATCGGACAATTAGAAAGTCACTCTCGACGAGAGCGCGAGGCTGCGGCACGCAGGGTCTCAAGCGTTGAGATGATTGCCGAATCATATAGGGCTCTGCTCGAGTCGAGCTGTGCCATTCTGAACGAGGCTCCTCATGAGCCTTCTTCGCCATTGCGTCTGGAAGCTCATCACCCGGTAGCGAACCACTATAGTACCCGCGAAGATACCATCCATGAGATTCCGGAGACTCTGTCTGCCACGGGGTCTCCCCACTCCGACGACGGCACACTAGTAGCCTTTGAGGAGGAACCCGTCTCATTCAAAGCAGTCTCAATCTCACCCTCACCGCCCTCACCGCCCTCGCCGCGAGTGATTCGCCGCAAGGGGGAGCTGGCTCCTCCGCCGAGACGAGCATCTCCTGGCAGCCACAGCTTACAGATCTGCCTCGACCTGCTCGGACGCGAGCTCTCCTCGGCCGTCAGCGGGCTTTCTCTCCGCCCCAGTGCCGAGACCTCGTCGCTGCAGGTGTGGGTCATGATAGAAGCTTACGAGAGACTGCGGGACAAGATCTTCGACATGCACCTAGACCACGCCCAGGAGCGGGCGTTGGACACCATGCTTGATACGTGGATCAAGGCGTTGTATGCAGTCCATGATAGGATGACCGGGTGTGATGGGCACGAAAGCGAAAGTGACTACGGTGACTAAGAGCTTGAAGTCCGAGAGGTGCAGCATCTATCTTTCTTCGATCTCACCAGATTTACTTTGTAATCATATAAAAATGACGCCATGTCGGTGTTGAAAAGGTGTCAAGGAACATTGAAGATCTAGATTTAGCTAAATCAGTGGTTAGAGGGAATACCTTACCGGTTGGTCGGCGGGATCGGGGGATGTGGGAAACCGGGAAGAATGGGCATGTACGATCAACTTACATATGAAGTAATGGTAATGACATTACGAGGATACCCTTGAACACCCTTGAATGAGCCCCGCCATCCTGTGCCGCGATAATTAATACCCCGCGGTAGGTCTTATCTTATCTAATCTAAGACACTTTAATGAACTAGACGCGCCTCGACGCGTGCAAAGTATACCTACCTGGTGTTACATTCACATATTCAACCAGAACTTATGCCGTCCTCGCGACCGTACTCTCTCTAATTTACCACGAGGACACGTAGAGAGCGAATAAGCAACCATGCCGATCATCAACCGCCGGCTACAATCCGCCAGCGAGCGCCACCGCGGGCGAGCAAGCACGGCGTCCACCATCCGCAACGACGAGCCCCTCGAGCTCCCCGACTACGAGCCTCTCTCCACGCCCCTAAACGCCGAAGCCATCCGCGCGCTCTCCCAGCTGTCCACGAACAACAAGGACGCGCGCAAGTACGAGGAGCACCTGAGGAAGAGCCTCGAGCTGCTGAGCGCCAGCGTCCGCGACCTGAACGACAAGTACGCCGAGCGCCAGGACAACCTCCGGCGGCTGCGGGAGAAGCGCGGCAGCGGCGGCGAGAAGAACGACCGCGAGCGCGCCGAGGAGAAGGCCGTGCTGGCCCTCAAGAGCGACGTCCCGCGCCTGACCGACGAGTGCGACCTCGCCGTCCGCAGCGTCATCGACCTGAAGGTCGAGCTCGAGGACGGTAAGGCCGCGCTGCAGGAGACGGCGCAGAAAGTCGAGAGCGAGGCCCGGGCGCGGCGGCGTCGCGGCGGCGAGGACGAAGATGACGACATGGCGGATGCTGATATCGCGGGCCCGATGGCGCTGCTCGCGGAGGCGAAGGCGAGGGCTGCCGAGGACTACGCCTCGCGCAGCCTGTACGAGAAGTACGGCGTCAACAACGACTACATCGGCTTCAAGCGCCTGTGGCACGACGCCGTGCACGGCGCCGACGGCAAGCCCTTACCCGACGCGTCGAAGTGGTTCTCGCAGAACGGAGGCGAGGACGAGGCCGACGACGACGACGATCTGATTGTCGCCGAGGAGCATCTGGACATCCACTGCCCGCTTTCCATGGCGGTCATGCAGGATCCGTACACGAGCACCGTGTGCAAGCACACGTTCGAGAAGGACTCGATTGTCCAGTTTCTCAGGACCAAGCCCGGCGGACGCGCGCGTTGTCCGCAGACGGGCTGTAACAAGGTGCGCATGAGTCCCGGCGTATTATCGATCGTGTGAGTAGAGCTAACGTTGCTGTAGGATGTTACGATTAGTGATTTCCATCCCGACCCAGTCATGCTTCGAAGGATCAAAAGGCGACTGGCCACGGAACGGGACGATGATGATGACGACGACGACGATGAAGGGGATGGAAGGGTTGATGGCGACGGTGATTCAGAGATGAAGATAGAACCAGGCCGCCGCATCAAGTCGGAAGGTAGAGGAAGGGGACGTCGGTTAGTCGAAGAGATAGTAGATGACGAAGAAGTTGGAGAGGCATAGTTCGTTGATATGGCTCTTAATCCCATTTAATGAAGATCATTGAGGCCATCGTCGCAATAATACCAAGGCAGTGCGGCAGGAATCGCCGAGGTTAATATCTACGATGATACTATTAATGGCGAACCATGGCATTATGGGTAATCCGTCTAATCTATAAAATCTACCCATTGTAGTGCTGCCACTCCGTCTACACGTTCTAGTCTATAATCTATCACACCCAGCCTCTAAGACCATCTAACCCACCCCCCAATATATCATCTATACCATCTATAACCTACAACTTCGCCCCACCCTTCCTCCGCCGAAACCTCTCGTTCTCCTCCCTCAGCGGCCCCGCCTCATGCCCGATCTGCCCAGACCCCTGATCGCCAGGCGCCGTCGCCACATCGCTCTTCTTCGGCGCGCTCCTGTACCCCTCCGCGACATTCTCCTCGTTGACAACCCTGCCGCCCGCGTCCCGGCGTATCCCGAGCTCGAGCAGCTTAGCGAAGACCTGCGCGAAGTGCTCGAAGAAGAGCTCCTTGTCCTCGGCGTACTTCTCCACCCACGGCCTGAACGCCGCGTCGCTCAGCAGCGCCATGTCCGTCGGCAGCATCATCAGCTCCTCCTCGCCATCCGTATCCGCGTCCTCCTCCACATACACGAACTGCTCCACGCCGTTCGCCAGCCGCTTCCGCCGCCACGCCCCCTCGTTCGCCAGCAGCACGCGGAAGTACTGGTTCGAGAAGCGCGTCGGGTTGTTCACCCACTTGCCCTCAAACCCCGAGCGATCGCCGTGGCACCGCCCCAGGGCGTGCGCGCCCGACAGCGCCACGATCTCGCGGTCGTCGAACCCCATGCGGTAGAACACGCCCCGCAGGTGCGCCGCGTCCTTGGCGCCGTCGGGCAGGCGGCCGCGCGGCGGCACCCTGCTGTCGTCCGCGAAGTCGGTGCGCCCGCCCCGCCACGCGACCTCCGGCCCGCCCATGGCGCGGATGGCCACGACGGCGGCCAGCGTCCAGAGGTCCGCGTACGTGAGCCACGGGAACGCCGCCTTGACGGGCTCCAGGAAGGCGCGCGCGTGCTGCAGCCCCGCGTTCGCCGGGTCCCCGCCCTCCGCCTCGTACCGCATGCCCGCGCCGTTGGAGCCCCCCGTGTCCGTGTCCTTGCAGTACGTCCCCGCCGCGTGCCACGCCAGCCGCACCAGCACCGGGCCCGCCGACCCGTCGTCGTAGTCGGGCTGGTGCAGCAGCGCCCGGATCGCCGCTTTGACTTCTTCCAGTTGGGCCGCTGTGGGCTGCTGGGGAGCTGGGTTTTGCGCCATGTTGAAGTTGAAGAACAGATAACGGTTAAGTTCGATGGGGATTGGACTCGCCGGTCCCTCGTGTTTCAGCTCCAGTCTTGTCCCCTTACGATTTTTTTTTCTTAACAGTGAGGCGAATCGACGGCTCCTTCGCTACCTGAACTAGTCCGCCCCAGACTATGCAAGTCGTTGGTTTGCTTGAAGAAGGCGAAAAAAAGAAGGACGAAAAGGCGAAAAAGCTCGGACGAAGCTATCCATGACACGATTAAGGCGAAACAAAACTCGGCCAATTGCCTCCGAGAGCCTCGGCAGGGCTACTGCCCGATGGCGTTAGATCCGCGTTAAGAGTTCGCGCCGTCATCATCGGTGATCCACTTCTTCTCTGATGTCAGTGCCTGTTCACTTTTTGTGCTTTGGCACTGACCTCACGCCGGGAACGCGGTCTGCTTTGGGTTAGTCTTAAGCCGTATCGTCTTATATCTTGCTGCGTCAGTAGCATTTTTTGAATGAAATGGCCGACGAAGGACGAAGAATAACACAGTTCAGGTCTGCCTCATACATACCTATGTATCTAATTATAGCCAATTTAAAGTGACGTATCTCAAGAACCTCTACGCAGGAGAATCTAGTCGTCAGTCTCTTAGGTGCCGTAGACAACTTCTGGAGCTGATATTAACGAGCTCTCGGCTATGTTTTCTCGGATTCAACAAAATTTCTTGGACGAACACATGTGGTATCCTTCGTCAGCCTGAACATGCAGGCGGCGTTCAAGAGTCTACTTGGAAACGCATTGATTTATTTCCTGTATCCTAGGGGATATATCGCCACATGCCGGTGTTAAATTTCCGATAATTATATCCATTAAGCACTAAGCGACTAAATGTCTCTAATACTAGTATGTATGATGAACGATAGTAGAGATGGGGGTATCATTTGAACCGAAAGAAGGGGAAAAGATATTGGAAAAATGGAGCGGGGGTCATCAGAAATTCCCATAGTTGCGCCTGGAAAATGCGTGGTCGATAGAATTAAAAGTGACTAGAGAAGTAGGCAACCCTTAGAAATTCTTAGAACTCTTATCACTAAGCAGAGTTCGTGGATCTCCTCCATATCATGAACGCGGCCACTGCTGCGCAAGTCATCGCTCCCAGAGCCAGGTACAAGCTCGTCCTGTCCGGCGGCGGTTCTTCGCTCTTGGGAAACGCCGTACTGGGATTCGTCGCGGCCTCGGCTAAAGCCACGAAGAGCTCACCGATGCTGTTCCACGTTACGCTGACGTGAACCGGCGTGCTCATCATTAAGCTTGAAGTGTACTGGTCGGGTTGCAACTCGCTCCGTTGAGTCGTCTTATCCTTGTCGGCCTTCAAAGCCGTATAGATAGAGGGTAGATCGTCTAGTTGAGGATACCGCTTTCGTAGATCAACTATGTGAGAAAATGAATCCGGATCTGACGAATCGTATGCATAGCAAATCAGGTCGCAAGAGTCTAGCCGGACTTGGTTCTCCAGTATAGCAGGCTCAAGCTCCCCAAGCTCCTCAAGAATGAGATAGCATTGTTTGCCACCCTGAAGCTCTACGCTGTTCACAGCTCTTCTGGGTTTGATCGTCGGAATGTACAAGCCATCAAACGGCCGGTTGAGGAATGCGTCTAGAAGGGACGACTTGCCGGCTCCCGACGCGCCAATGATATAGCATAGTACCACGTTTCGTTCAACGCGACCTGGGCGCCTTCTCCTTTTTCGGGGCTTCGTGACCTTCAAGGCAGACGCGAGAGTTTCTCTAGCATTCGGGGGCTCGAAGCCTAGATATGCGAGATACTCCAATGTAGTCTTAGGTTCAAGGAATGTCGTCATGCTCCACTGAGCAAGCCATCCTTGTAGAGTGATATAGCCAGCTTCGTTGCGAACGGTAGTCGAGGGAAACGAAGACTCGACCCAAGAGTGAGGAAGGCCAGGGGTAGGAGCGAACAAAGCGTCGAGTTCTTGGTCGTTTAAGCCACCATCGTTATCTTTGTCAAACAGCAGGAAGAGGTCCATAAAGAACCGATAGCCGGCCGGGCTCAGCTCGGCAGATGCGTATTCGGGTACGTCGAACTTGGGATGGATGAAGCTGTCCTCTAGGCTCAAGCTGTCCGTGTAATGGTATTTGCGCAGAATGATCCATATAGTCTCATGCCGGCCTTTTTCAGCATATATCTTATTTAGCTGAAGGAAGCCCCGCATATCAACACCTTTCGAGGTATCGGATCCAGGCACAGACTTGGCGATTGAAAGCTTGATATTATCCAGGTCCTCTGGGGACAGAGGCTTGTCGAAACACTTGTACTGGAATTCCTGGATCTCATCGTCGTTCAGATACCCATCTTGGTCCTTATCACAGAGGTAAAATATCCTCTTCAGGGCTGACACGCAGGCTGGCTTCAGGTTCCCCTCCTTGTAGTCGAAGAGCGGCGCGATGGGATGTGTGACAGCTTTCTGGCAGAGGAAGAATGTCTCGTTAACGTTCTGGTGCTCTCTGGCGCTCGCTCGTATGCAGGAATCGATTTCCCTAAATTCGTTCATAACGGGTAGCATCTCGTCTTCGACTACTTGCGGCGTGGTGTTATCGGTTAAGTCGGACTTGTTGGCACACAGGACGACAGGGACATTTACTCCCAGGGAGCGGAAGTAGGGCATCCAAAAGAGGGCGACACGCTCGTAGCTGTAGTGGTCAGAATAGACTAGTAATATGACGTTGGACTTTCGGATCTCCTTTCGTAGAGTCGTTCGGTCTTGCGGACGCGCCGACGTATCGACGATGGTGGTGGTGACATTTTCGGGAGTACCAATACTCGGTGGGATAGTTATCTGCGGGAGGACTGGCTGGATCTTATTGCTCACGAATACGTCCTTGACGAGGGATGCAATGAGGCTCGATTTGCCGGTCCCTTCGTCTCCGCAAACGCAAACTCGTACTAGACATAGTGACGTCGTCAATCATCCGAACTCGCGACTGATGGGTTCAAGTATGGGGGAGGTGTACCTGTTGCCATACTGGTCGATATATCCAGCAATATGGATCTCCTTTGCTACGATGCCATTCGTTTCCGAGCCACGGTAGGTGACGATGGGATCAAGTAGCTTGTAAAATATTGGAGCGCGCGCAGCAACCGGAGAGGAAGAGCTGAGAAGAGAATGGGTGTTTGCTTCTGGGTAGTACCTAGCTCGTCGGAGAAGCGGTGTTAATTTGGTATCCGCTTCGCAAGTGGAAGAACCTGATGACTGAGTGGATTGGGAAGCTGGATGAACCATCTAAGGAACGGATCTGTATTGGACGGGAGATGGGTCGAAGGAAATTCCAATGTTACGTATTTTGGTTCCAACCTGGTCCTGGCGATTATCCGATTAGATATGTAGGTAGGCATGTACGTCAATATATACCTGCACTACGTAGATACAACTGCCAATATTATTGCTTGGCGAAGATACTGGAAGTAATGTACGCCAGTAACCAGATCCAATCAATCATTACACCATTTTGAACCTGGCTAAAGTCAATGATTATGACGAAAGAAACTGGGAGCAGAATTACGAATGATATGGTATTACCTACCAATCTCAAGTTGATAAGTGACAACCCCAGAAAGATATCACCTATAGGAGTGCCTCTATTACAGGTGGGATGCAGCCCTGAAAGCGCAGCTGCGAGTTCTCCTCCACTGAGACGAGGTTTCCGAATAACTGGGCCAATTCTGTACCAGCCGATATGAATCAATTTGATGTGTCCACAACGCAGTTTCTACGTGCAGTGAAGTACCTAATTGAAGTACAGTATGGACACGATTTAGAATAAGTAGCTCCAGCCCTTCAAATGTTGCTGTTTAAGGGAAAGGGTACAATGGTTTGTCCCTTCCACCCCTCATCTAACCCCCCTTGCCCTTTAAACAGCTGCTTTGAATTACCCCACATCAAACCTTCCCGAGAGTTTCGATACCCCTGTTCGACCTTCACCTGGATAGGCCTTGTACCGACCTTCAAGCTTCCTGACATGGGGAGTCGTTCCTGTCGGGTCTTCGAGGATGCGCAAGATTTACGTACCAACTTTTTGAATTCCTTCTTCTTCCCCTAGACTTCATCTATTCTTAACCGTCCACGTTATTTCTCGTATGAGCTATAGTTCTAGAGTATACCCCACGGACATTACGAATATGAGCTGACATAGCTTGCTTATCGACTTTTACTCTGATCTCATTCTTCCCTTGCTTCTATTCATCTTATCCAGCAGCCGCCCGATACCGTGTTCACGAACCATATGTCCAATATTACACGGCATATCTTTCTACTCAATTAGTGGCTCTCAATTGGATTCTAGAAACCGCTCGTCATGTTGTAAGATAGCCCTGTCTCTGAAAGTCATGCTGTGTCCCGAACGTGCCCGGAAGCTAACGAGCTCGCGTGGTCTCGCGCCCACAGTGTGCTACCGCCTCCGCCTAGGTATCCTACGCAGGCAGCGTATAATGCCGCTGTTGCTGCCGGCCATGCCACGCCCATGATCGAGACGAACAACATCTTATCTCACCCCGAAGATCAATTTTTAGCTGGAGAAGGTACGGTCGCGTGGAAGAAATGTATCATATAGGACTGGTACTGAGGCCGTGATATAGGAACATACGTGCTCAAAGAAGATCTCCTCCTTGCGACACCACCGCCACATCCGTCCGAAGCGCCGGTTATTAACCCCAATCCGCTCGCGACAACACCACAACCAGCTACAGCTGGCACTAAAGTCTCACTTCTGAGCTTAGAAACACGACCGCCGCCCCCAGCTCTCTTCAAGCTTACCCCGACGACAACCACACTATCACCGAGCATCGCCGAACACCCGAGCGAGGGACGATATTCAAACGACGCCAAGCTGAGTAGTGACGGCGAGGGAAGAGGCACATCCTTTAGTGATGGCGGGCCTTCGACTTCAGCCACTGCCATCTCTGCGCCGGCCTTTGGCGACGGCAATGCACTGCTTGCGCCAGAGAGGACCAAGGATCCCAACAAGCGGCGCAAACCGAAGAATAACATGACTAAGAGCAATTCCTCTTTTATATCGCGAGTCATCATCAACGAGGCGTTCTCGAAGAAGCTAGCCGACCGACCGAGCGACGGGCTGTTTGCTTTCGCCAACATAAACCGTGCTTTTCAATGGCTCGACCTATCGTCCCCGTCGAAAGCCGATTACCTGACTAAGATTCTGTTTACAAAGGCACATTGCTTAAGCCACGATGTGAACTTAACAACGAAAAGCTCGAGCCATATTGATATGATCATGGGATTCTCTACGGGCGAGATCATATGGTGGGAGCCCATGTCCCAGCGATATACCAGACTGAATAAGAATGTGAGCATCTAGCTCTGTCACGTAGGATGTTTGGAATGCGGTTAACCAGTCACAGGGTGTTATAAACAAGACGCCGGTGTCCCAAATTCGCTGGATCCCCGGCGCAGAAAACCTGTTTCTTGCGGCGCACATGGACGGCTCCTTAGTCGTCTACGATAAGGAGAAAGAAGATGCGATTTTCACACCCGAGGAGGAGGAAGCAAAGTCTAATGGAGACGTTTCGACTCCCAAAGTTGTCAACCACTATAAAGAGATTAATGTGTTGAAGTCAGTGCACTCGAAAAATCAGAAGAATAACCCGGTAGCCGTGTGGAAATTGTCGAATCAGCGGATAAACGCTTTTGAGTTCTCTCCTGACAACCGCCATCTCGCGGTGGTATCCGAAGATGGCACGATGCGAATCATCGATTATCTCAAGGAGGAGTAAGTACCAGAAGTACTCAAACCCTCAGAGAAGAGACTCTAACAGTGGCATAGGCTTCTTGGAGTATACAATGCATATTACGGCGGATTCACATGCGTATGTTGGTCTCCGGACGGCAAGTACGTCCTCACGGGGGGGCAAGACGACTTGATCTCCATCTGGTGCCCTTCAGAAACGACACTCATAGCACGATGCCAAGGTCATCAGTCATGGGTTACAGCCGTCGCATTTGATCCCTGGAGATGCGACGAGAGGAACTACCGCTTCGGCAGTGTGGGGGAAGACTGCCGGTTGTGTCTCTGGGATTTCAACGTGGGCATGTTGCATAAGCCAAAAGCAGTGCGTCTCCCGTCCCGCTTGGGAGTTATTATGGCTTAGAGTTGAAGGATCGCTGACATGATTAAATAGACCGCTAGTCGACAACGTGGCAGTATATCCTCTCGGCTCCCCGCGTTGCAGCGGGCCGAGACTCAGGGCACCTCGACCAGTAGGGTGCGGTCAGACTCTATTGTCTCGGGGCTGGAGTCGGAAGAAAATACGATTAACCATCCTGTCGAGCCACGATCGAGAACGGCGATACTACCGCCCGTGTTGACTAAGGTGGCCGACAAGCATCCACTCAGTTGGATCGAGTTCACAGAAGATGCAATCATGATCAGCTGTAAGACAGGTAGGTGTCGCCGCCCTGATGAAGTGGCGATCTGTGCGTACTAAAGGAATTCTCCTAGGCCACATCAGAACTTGGAGCCGCCCATCCGACTCGCCAGCTCAAGCAGACTCATGATAGGAAAGGGGAAAGGCTCTTGAATCTCTAGGAGTCGAAATTAAGACAACACCTGGATGTTAGTAGCGTTTGTATTGTAACATTAAGCGGAACCTAGCCTTGTGGATATTGCAGGTTGCAGGTAGCAAACTTCGAAGCGGGACCGCGCATTGGTCCGTTGCTGAGCCCTTTTTGACTCGCCCAGCGGGAGCGCCATTTTGGCATGCTGAGCAATAGGAACAGGAAAGAGAAGAAAAATTTCAGTCCGGGATGGGACGGATGCTACGATGCTAGCTCACCAACGCATGCGTCGTGTTGGGTAGCTTGGTTGCGTCCCGTTTGCCGCCCGCCGCCGGTGGCTTTTCGGTGTATATAAGTGTGGAACCCGGTAGTTCTCAGACAGGCGGGTGGATTAGGCGGTTAGGTACGACTTCTGGAAAGGAGGTCAACGTAGTCTATGACACGCACGAACAAATTTCGATGGGACGTTTGGTTCTCGTGAAGGCGAAATCATGCAGGAGAAAAAGGAGGTGCGTATCGTTTCGGCTGTGACGGTGCAATACCCCCCATTGTTGGTATACGCGACGATACGCGAAGAGATCTGTGATTGACGGGATGCCTGGATAAGGAAAGCCGATGCGTTCTCTCATTTAATTAGGATATGACAGCAGCAACCCCCTTTGCATCTGATATGAGGCTCCTATGGTACGTGCGCAAGGTGCGCTGCAGGTGCGCATGTGAAGACCGATATTATTACCTGATTCCAACCTTGTTTTCTTATCTTCGCCGTCAGCCAACCAAACTAGGTCGAGCTAAGGGTAACCCTGTGGCGAGCTATAGCTCCTGTAGGTAAGGGGGACAGGAGGTTGGTGCTATCAATGAATGAATGGGCCTCCCAGTGCTGCGGCGCGTAAAGCTCTCGGACGCCGGCACCGGCATTGACGGTTCTGCGCGGCGCCTTGCGTCTAGACGCGTCTAAAGAGCCAAAGAGCCTCAACAAGGTTTTCGCGACTTAAGCGGCATTCGGCCCTTCAGATCCCAGACCTGTCTACCTTGAAACTGAGTGGTCCCTATCTGTTGGTGAGATTGACAATAGTTCGAACCAATATCGAGTTGGCAGAGGATGACTTCCTCGGCTGGGAGGGCCAAGCTAGGGCCCGACGGTTATGCATATACGCGCGGGAAGCTAGCGATGCCAGCGATGTAAGGCTTATTGTTTTCCTCCGTAAGCTCAGGCTCATCAGACACAGGATGTTTCTTGCATGAGGAGCTAGACGAGCCCCCACGCAGGATGGATATCCTGAAAGCTACGATCTTTTCCAAGGCTAGCCGGTCCACAGATGAGACCGAGATCCACTTGGCTTCCATAGGGCTAAGCACTATCTTGGCCGTCTGGGTACGCAAAATGGATTCTAGCCAGGCATTTTAAAACCTCGTTCGAAACTTCGTCGTGCTGTCTCGGGAAAAACCGCGTTGAGCTTGGGTCTGCGCACCACCATGGCCTAGGTCACCGCGACGGGCCCTTTTGCTGAGACGGTGGAAACCGGATATTGTTCCACAAGCGATGCGTAGCACTCGGGTTAGCCTGGAAGGTTCAGCCTCTTCACCGTCCATTATAGTCAATACCACTCGTTTGCTCAAGGCCAAAGCATCAGAGCCACTGGACACGCACCTAGGGTTACGCTCCACCTGAGCGAAATACTTTATACTAGCCCAGCGGGATATATCAAATATATCCCGCGAAACGACATGACACGTCGTAATGAGAGTATAGCAAGGGCGCTTAACTTTTGTAATCCAAGTGAAATCAACTGACACGAGACTCCTGTTGTCGTCAGCAGGTATCCCTTATCACATGAAATTTGGTATAGCTATCTCCATCGAGTGCTTGGTCAGGGGGCCGGACATCTCGAAACGAGGACACCAACAAGATAGCTAGGTGCATGTGTGGTATTGCCAATAATTACCAACATGATGCCTAGCCTTATCGTGTAGTGAGGCACCACTTGTATGAACGAAAAAGGAATTATGAACTTCTCTACACTACATAGCAGAAGAACCGAAGAGGCCCAGCCATTCTGACAAGGATGGCCATCCATGCTGGGTCTAGCTAGTGTAGATACGGTAGAGATAAAGACCCTGGGTAGACCCTAGAACTATGTCCTAATAATAACAAGCTTTGTCGCTAGACAAGGTGAAGCTCGCTTCAGCGACACAACGGATTGGATATGAGTTGCAAGCTCCGTTTTCAAGCCGAGATCAGTTCAGCTAGTGCGAAGCGTGGCCCGCTCAAGGGTTCAGTCCCAGGAACTTCAAGTGATAAACTAGTGGCCTAGTGTATTCCTCTATACAGAGTACCATCATTCCAAATATTTATACGCAACGGACGTGAGAATTTAGACAATATGCAGTATTATGTGAAGCGGGAGTACGACGCCCTGTGTGGCTTTGCCTGATGTCAGATAGAGCCGGGGAAGTGGTTGACGACCTCGGTAGCCGGTTCTTCTGTTTGCTTCGGTTGAGCGGTTGTTTGTTTGGCCGAAGGTGAGATGGTGGCCCGAATAATTGGAAGCGCAAAAAGTGTCAAAGGCAACGTTGGCGTGAAAGAACAGCATCCAGGCACCATGCATACAATGCAGCAGTCCCTTGAGCCAATCGAGCTTGGCGCATGGATCCGCAGCCCTTTGATCATGTCAGGAATAAAGCCACCTGCGATCATTTATAGAACGATTTTGAGGAAATATGGATCGTGATGCTTATAAGGCAGTATCGTTCGTCGGTACTCACCGCAAAGCCAAACAAAGGAATCGCAGTGGGATTTCCGACCTAGAACCAATCCCCCACGGAAACTCGTGGATAATTCGGAAAAATGCTCTTCGTAAGACAATGCATTCTCTTGGGGGTTCGAGAAGAATTCCTTTGCAGACGGGCCACTAAGCCACATCATGGGATCAATTCTCCCCATGCAGCTGCTGTATGTCAGCTTCGCCCTAGCTGCAAGTTTGGGCTGGTTGCATCTTGTTGCTGCAAAGAAAGACGTAGAGAACTGGATAGAGGAGAAATCATATGAATATGCGGGCGTCGCAGACGAGCAAGGCGACTCCGCACCACACCATGATGCGATGATTCCAGATGATTACCAAAGCCTACCCGGTCCTCGAATAAAGCAGGGCCACGCAAGGGTTACGTTATCAAGGCACTTAGCCACCTTCCGGGAAGGAAGTCAGCTTAAGTGATGAGAACAAATGCGTCTACAATAGAACCGCAATCGCAGGAGATAGAAACGATTTAAGTACTTCGCGCTTGCGACCAGTGTACCACATGTAACGGTGTTGTTGGTGATGATCAGCCCATCCTTACTTCGTAGAAACTGATGGACGGATGAATGGTCATAACGACGACGAGCATAGAAAAGAGTGACGACTGAGAGCGAAATAACGGGATTGAATAATAAAGTTATTTCCTACCCTATCAGAAACCTTCTACCGCGTGACTTACGCACGATGCCATCCCCGATATGAACTAGTGCTCTCAGTTCCACCAGTAGGTGCGACCGATATCAGGTTCTGATGCCCCACCTGACTAGGAGACTCGCCATGCAAGTGAGACAGCAACCGATCTGGTGGCTGTTACCAGTTGGTAAAGTACAGCGAGGCGGAGGGGGGAAAAAACTCAAGGTGACACACAGCCGCCGCAAGGTGGGTTCAAGTCGTTCCCATCGCCCCAAACCCATGTGCATGGATGTACTTCAGTTCTCCACCATTCTGCATGTATTCTAGTAGTACCTTTCTTCACGATCTACCACAAACGCAGATCCCGGCCGGCTACCACCGTTTCCAACCCAAGCCGATCAAGGTCCAGCCAAATTCCCATTTGCTCCTGGCAATCGAAGGTTCCTTGACCACATCCGGCCCTGTACGATACGAAGTCTCTTGACTGGTTGACGACGGAACCTGGCCATGAGACAGAAAAATGGGACGAGTTGCCCGAGCACGGCGGCGGAAATATCCTTTGCTGCTGGTTGATGGCTACCTACTGGCTCCCGTTGTCAAAGCCGTTGCAATTTCCAGGGCCCCCCAATTCTATTTGAACGGACATAGCTCCATCTCAAAGAAAAAACCGTCAAGGACAAGAATATATACATACTAAAAGTAGTAGTACCCACACGCTAGGAGTCCCTCTTCGTATCTTGTGTCATACATGTTCCTTGCAAGCCGTCCCACGCCGCTTTGTACTAGGACCGATTGCTGCTATTGTTTTTAATACTCTAGTCTCGCCCGCTCTTCGACCTTACTCATGACAAACCTTCATTATTTACCGTTCACCTTCCGTGGGCGAAACTCGTTGGCCAGCTCTCCGCCGAGTGCTGGCATAACCTCGAAAGCGATAATCCACGCTGTCGAGTCCGCCGAATTAAAAATGCCTTCTTTTAATCCGTTCACCTCCGTCGCTAGCCGGAATGCATGCACTTTGTTCGAGATCCGGTAAGCGCCACAATCTGATATTGACTAACATACAAACGACATTTTGCTAAGTTTTGCCCAGTCTTGAGAACGATTTCATCGTATTTCGTGGCAATGAGCACGAGGCTTCCGGTCAACTATTAAAAGGCGTTTTAGTCCTGTGTTTAAGGGAGCCCTTGAAAGTTGAAGATGTACACTTGCGACTCATGGGTAACTGCCGGATAGCATGGGTTGACGGAAGGGCAACACCCTCTGGAATCCACAACCAAAAGGTCGACAGGACGACTACAATACTAAGACACACTTGGCCGCCTTTCGTGGGTGAGACGACGCATCATAACACCCTCGCCCCTGGAAATTACGAATGGCCGTTCGAGTATCTCCTACCGGGAGATACCGCCGAAAGTGTCGAGGGCCTCTATCAAACCGGCGTCACATATGTCCTAAAAGCGACCATCTCGAGGGGGAAGCTGGCCAAGAACTTACATGCTTATAAGCGACTCCGAATTATTCGAACTTTGGAACCTGCAGCGCTCGAGTTCAACCATGCTATGAGTGTGGAGAATATATGGCCCAACAAGATCGAGTACTCCGTGGTCATCCCGCAAAAGGCCGTCGTCTTCGGCAGTCACATTCCCCTAGAAATGCGCTTTACGCCTCTACTAAAGGGCTTGGAAATGGGCGTCATCACTGTCAAGCTCATTGAGATCCAGGAATTCACCGTGAATAGCTACCCGATTCCGAATAAATCGTATAAGCACGACCGAGACGTTACGTCGTGGAATTTCGAGGTCACCCGTGAACAGCACTGGCATGACAATATCGAAGAGACCGGTCAAGAGGGATGGGTAATTCTCAAGGAACTGCCTCTACCAAAGAGATTGAGCAGATGCATTCAGGACTGTTCAGTTCATGGCATCAAGATTAGGCACAAGCTCAAGCTGACAGTTGCTCTGAAGAATCCTGACGGTCACATTTCTGAGGTATGATCTCACGACAGATGCAGGACTTTGGGAGGTTTATTATGCTAACAATACTTGTACAGCTTCGAGCATCACTACCAATCACCATCTTCATTTCGCCAAACATGCCTCTAGACGAGGAAGGCAATCTCGTATCTCAAGCACCAGAAACGGCTAGCGAAGTAAACGAGAGCGATTCATCTAGCATGGCCCCTCCGGGCTATGGAATGCACGTACTAGACCAGCTTTACGAAGACATGGACCCGAGTGGTGTCATGACTCCTGGAGTACAAAGCGGTCTTAACAGCCCCTTTTATGCGCAATCCCGAGCAGGCTCGACGGAAAACCTGGCGGCCCTGGCCCATGCCGTAGCTGTCCCGCCCGCTGCTCTATCTTCCAGGCTACAAAATGTTTCTCTTGACGAATCTCGAAGGAACGAACAATATACCACGACTATATCCGGTTCAGGGGCGACTACCCCATTCAACCATCCGCAAGATAGCGAACACACCGCAGAATCTTCACAATCCCATTCGACGCAACTGTCACGACGGGCGAGCGAGGAGGATCACCCTGCTCATGCAGCAGGCCACCACACGCCACCGGAGCATACTGAGTTCTTGGACCTGGAGCAATTGAGCAAAGTACCCAGTTATGCAACGGCCACCAGGACACCGCTGCCAAGGTCGCATAGTTACACGGGCTCCATCCCCCTTCCGGATTACCAGACGGCAGTGAGTGCGCCGAATTCGCCAAGTCATACCGTAGTGCTTGACCCTCTCGCAACCATTACAGAGGCCCCACCTGCGGGCGTGGACACGACATCTTCGGGCACCGGATCGAGGAGCACATCGAGGACTAGGCAGTCCAATCGGCATTCGATAGGAGGGTTTAATTTCTTCCCCAGTCACGCCGCTGTAGGTGGTGCTGATGGCGAACGTCGGTTACGACTCATCCAAGGCCGGAGTGGCTAGTTATCACGATGCCTTCTTGGGTTGTGACTCTACTACTGTTACTTTGCCATTTGGAAATACTTCCCAACCTCAAATCTCTATGGTTGACCAAAGGATATCGAAGTGGAATATTTATTGGATTTCTCCTCGTTAGGCGTTTAATGGCTCAGGGGAATGTTAACATGTACCATGGCTCGCAAGGGGGTTTGGTTTCATCGGAACGGGCTACACTTTACATCGGGCGTCGAAATGGCATCTACTTGCGGGTACCTCATGCAGGTGATCGAATTGGACGGGTTTTTGTTATGGAGGGAGCATATCTGAGAACAGCTATATACCCCATATTGTTTATTTTTTTCGCCATTGGCATTTAGACACCAAGACACCCAAGAAATTCAGTGTCAGGAGGCGATACTACTCTCCATTCCGGACCTCGGCAAATTGGAGACCGAGGAAATAGAAGAATGAAACTTTGCAACCTCACCACGGATAATTACGGTTGTGTCCTTCTGCATAAACTATGGGGTGTTGCATGCTTGCTGTTGTATCAAGTTGAAAAGAAGTTTCTCGCTTGCCACGTTCTTGAAATTTGAGGATCGGTGAGCTAAGGTACATCGATACTCGCTTAGCCGTGGAGTACGACTTTTGCCCATCCCGAAACTTCGGCCTCTCCGCAACCGGAATTGCTGTAGAATCGCCGCGGTTTCTTGGCCTTGGATCGGTGGCGTCTCCCGCATCCGTGCATGCGCGATTATCTTCCAGCCGCAGATGATTTACTTTTCAGAATTCCATGCTTGGGATACTTACCTAGGTACCTACCTACATATAATAGAGGCATAATTCTGAAAGGTTAGGATAATTGGCTAATTTTTCAGCTTAGGTAGGCAGGTAAGGGTATATGAGTCTGCTGGTTTCTTTGTTAACAATCGAAGCTACTTGTGCCACGTTCGGTCGTATGATGCAACGCTGTTAAAAAGCTCATGGAAGTTGATCACGAGGATGCACAAGTTATGTATGGGCTGGTACTTGACTAACCGTACATTTTTATCGATACGAACTTGCTTACGTACATACATGTAAAGTGTCTGTGACATCATACTTTTCACCAAGCTTTTCCTTGGGGAGAGAAGGGACCAGTGCGGACTTTTGATGTGGTACCACGGTCTGGACCCCAAAGGTATGCGACCGAGACACTCCGAACTCTCGAATCGGGCCTCGATGACTTCAATATCTTGATAGAATTCCTATTTCCATCCCATAAGATAGCCATCTCACCCTCTTCTTCCAACTTCTAACTCGTTTGGGCTTGACGCAAGGGTCGTCTGATATCAGTGAATCGATAATCGGCGTCATACTAGATCCAAGTGTGGTCGCTGCCAGGGTTGAAGCTCAATGATCGGCACAGGGGTACATACCTCCTAACCTAAGCTATCCACCAAAGTCGCATTACCACTGAGGCCACTCAAAGCTGCCCAACTCTGCGCGCATTAGGTTGTCTGTTTTAACGTCCAAATCTTGATAATTACTAGTGCGATCAAAGCATTCTGTCGCTCCTAATCGAAGAAGCATAATTATATTTCCCACCTCATCGCGTAAGAATATCCAAACTCGTTTGACTCGACACTCAATTCAACCGGCATAACGAATCGCCTTATCCAAGTGAGGGGTTATCGTACCATCGACACATCTTAGGAACACAAGTACAGAACAGTAAAAACTACACAATGAGCGGCGACACGCAGAAGCTGCCCTTGAGGCAGGGGACGACTATGAGCGATGAAGCCGTACCAGATATCGACCCTAGTACTGTGAGTCGCACTTCGTATTTCTCTCCTCTCCGTATCAAGCGCTAACCTGAGTGCGCTATATCTAGACGGCCGGTTTACTCGCCGACAGACTTCAAGCCTGGAAACATGCTGTCGGGTATCTGGAGAGCTACGTCGAGGCGCTGGAGAAAGTTCACAGGGCGCACGCTAAGGAGTATGAGAAGGTTCTTAAGACGATCTCCCATCCACTAAAGGAGGGAGCGCATTTCGACCAAGGCCTCGGCGGTGTAGCGGGCTTCTTCGAGAATATGCGCGTCAATACTCAAGTATGTTCTTGTAATCTCTCCTATCATGACCGAAGATCATTTCTAACGAATCAAGGCTATGGTCAACTCGAATTCCGAAACGGAAAAGACTCTCAAGGGATCGGTGCTGCCCATCCTCGAGCGACTACATAAGGAGATCAAAGCAAAGCACAAGGAGGTTACTCATGGAGTTGAAAAGGGTGCGAAGGAGATTGAAAAGGCTAGGAACACCACCCAGAAACACATCGAGCTACTTGGCCAGCAAACAGCGGCTTTCGAGTCGACGGGCGGCAGATTGAGCCCCACCGACGACCCCTACGTCGTTCAGCGAGGTGTCTTTTACAGGCTAAACAAGCAAGTCATTGAGGAGAACAATCACAGAAATGACCTGATTAGTATTCAGGATGGCTTCAAGGGATTCGAAGCCCATGTGATTCAAGTCATCCAACAGGCCATAGATGCTCTGAACCAGGTTGCCGGCGGCCAGGCTGAGAAGATGAGAGCGCTGTATACCGACATGCTGGGCGCGGCGCAACGTATCCCGCCCGACTTTGAGTGGAAGGGCTTCGTCCAGCGTGAAGGTCACCGCCTCGTCGATCCGAATGAGCCTCCGCGGAGTGTAGATGCGATCACCTTCCCCAATCAGAATCACAGCTCGACCAAGCCCCTCATCGAAGGGAGCCTAGAGCGCAAATCGCGGAATAAACTATCCTGGGGTACGCAATCGGGGTACTACGTCGTGACCCCCTCAAAGTACTTGCATGAATTCAAGGACGACGACAATCTGCGACATGACCCGAAGCCCGAGCTCTCTATCTATCTGCCCGACGCTGTGATCAGCGCCCCGAGTGGTGAAAAATTCCACATCAAAGGAAAAGACAAGAGCAAGAGCTTCAGTAGCAAACTTGCCGGGACATCTGAGCTTCACTTCCACGCTCACTCTGCCGCCGAGGCTCAGAAGTGGTTTGATGCTATCCGTATTGCTGCCGGCGCTACTGGCCCGGCTTATGAGAGTAACCCGTCGTCACCAGCGGCTACCATTAGCGAAACAAAAACTCCTCTAGACACGGGTGCTGCTCAGAAGGAGCAGGAAGCCGGTATAACTGGTGGCGACACTGTCAGTAGTCCTACGGAGATATCTCCGGCAGTGACGCGGCAAAATACGCTTAAGAACGGCGCGCCTGCGGCCGCTTCTGCTGCTCCTGCAGCTGCTGACGAGAAGAAGACGACTGTGGCCTAGGGGCGCAGCTTGTCTGCCGTCTCGGGTCGGAGGAGCTGGAAAACGATTCAGGGTCGGGTCGTTCGTGATTGATGAGGGAATTACAGGCTCTCCGACGGGGAAAGATTCAGCTTGGTTCACCTATATTCAGCTTTGATAAGGACGAATATGGAACGGCGCTGGCATAGTTCTTGGCGGGTAGCCTAGGCAAGACGTACCGAAGTAGGCAAATTCCTTGGGGCGCGGCCTATATAATGGGTGGCAGAGAGGGCACATATAATGTAGCCAGGAGCGGGGTTGCTTTTTGGAAACATGACTGTATCAGCATGCGGCAGTCATCACAGGCGAAGGAATGAGGCTGCAGCGCATGAAGAGAGTGGGGGTGGGATTGTGTTTTCTCCATGCCGCCTTTTCTTTTACGATATACCAGGAGCGATGACACACCACTATCGTCGACGAGTTCACCCCAAGATGTCTCGAACCCGTATGTCTCAATGTGGTGGCGGAGGTCAGACCATAGGGTCGGGTATTGTCATCATTTAGTTTAGATTTGCGATCTTGGCCGCGTGCTTCTCTGCTTACAGGCACGCTCCAAGGTTGGATTTACCAGCTAGCCGCCCGACAACCCGTATCCTACGTCCCTTAGGTACCTAATATATAATAAGTGTCAACTGGCTGACTAAAATTGCTCAAACTTCTAGTGAACTAAACAGGAATATACCCCTTATCCGATTGGCCGTATCAACGCCCCTTGAACCCGCGCGGTAGTAATGTGGCGGGCTGTCAGCCTCAGGTGAAGCACCCGGTGGCTTCCAGGTGAGCTGATCTGCGGTTTTGAAGATTGATGGTGTCCTCATTCTTAGGTATCGTCGCCCGAGGAGAAGTCATAGCTTTGTGGCCCCGTAGGACTTATCACGTAGATGGCTATACGTAGATGTAGGACATCTCGACCTGCTATCATTACCTAGGCTCAACGCGAACGTAATCGGATTCTACACATGACTGCCTAGCCATGCAAGTTCCTATCTTTTCCTGCCTGGACGATAGCGCGCTAGGGAAGCAGGCTCTGGTTTTGTGGCTGTGGCCTGGACGGAATGTCCTTTTGTTCGCAGACTGCTTCCCCAGATCTGCAAGGACAAGCAAGCCATAAGCCCAGCCATCAAGCCCATCCTTCTGGGGGAGGGTATGGGGGGTTTTGTTCAGGCGTGGAATTTTTCTTTTCTCAAGGTTCCTTCCTGCTTTAGGTAGGTACCTAGGCTTGCTTTATTCTGTCAACCACTTGCTAGGGTAGGTAGGCAGCTGGGTCGAGCCCGTCCACGCGGCAAGGCTCTGGGGCCCCGGCGAGCCGGCGTGGCGCGCGTTCGTGCCAGCTTCCATGCCCTTAAAACGCCCCCTAATCCCGGCGTGCTAGAAAGGGTCAGCCCTAGAGCGGTGCAGAACGGTTCGTGGAAGGGTAAGGACCTTCAATAGTAAGGGGAAAAAGGAAAATAGCAAAAGGCAGGGACAGCCCGTAGCCTGCCTTCGAAGGGATCTTCAAGCGCGCGGGCGGGAGCGCGGGCGTTAGGGGAGCCTTTATTCTAGCTAGGACACACACATCGCCCCCCCCCTTTCCCAAAATGATCGAAAGATCATCCCGCAAGGTTAAGCTAGGTAGGCTCTCTAACTTTCTCTGACTCTCTCCCCGCACGTAGCGCGTCGAGCACCTAAGGGGGGTGGGATCTCCCGGTGAGGCTCTAGGCGTCGCGTTCCGTGGGTTTCGTGCTTCCCCCATCGCATATGTCCTTGCTGAAAGAAACATGAAGAAGACGGGACCTGTATCATCCGCCGTCTATGGCGCCGTTCTCCTTTACCCTCACCACCCCGCAACATATGATCTTTCATCCTCCGTAGTAGCATTTTCACTCGGATTCCGTTCCGGGAAAGAAGCCCTTCGTTTGGCACTAGAGTGAATGTGCTGTCTGCCGTCGCGGTACGTTGCGTGCGTGATAGATACCTAGACCTAGCGAACATGACGAAGCAGTGGGAGGCGTACGAGGCCACCATCAAGGACCTCTACGCCGAGAACACGCTGTCGGTCGTCCGCCAGATCATGATCGAGAAGTATGGGTTCAGAGCCTCGTGAGAATGCACCTTTTTGTTTTCCTCCTCTTTGTCCCTGTCTGTTCTGTTTGCCCCCGCCCCCTGTCTCCTATGTAACTCCCGCTTTATATCCCCCTATCCCCGGTATTTGCAGTTGTAGTTGTGGAAGAAGGGAATATTACGTGCTAAGACGAGGACTTTTCCGCGAATCGCAGCGTTAGAGCGTACAGAGGCCGCCTGATCCGCTGGGGCGTGCGCAAGTACAACTGCCGGAAGCGCTCCTCGTCGAGATCCAGCGGCGGCAGCGCCAACGAGGCCGGGTCTTCGAGCGGCGAGGACGCCTCGTCCCCTACCATGACTACCACCAGCGCAGGTATCGCGTCGAATAGAAGAACCGCGGGTGGCCACCTCGCCATGCCTGGTCAGGTGAACCAGCCGTACGGAGCGATGGACCGCGGTAGCCAAGGTCAATTATACAACGCGGATAAGTACGACTACTCCGTGCCTTGGGCTTTTACGTAGGGACTGAAGGATGGTGCGCTAACCCGCTGCCTTAGCTCCTACGAAAGTAAACCCAAAGTCCTTCTCTCGCCGCCGCTGTCCCAGTCCGGCGGCGGGGCTAACAACATGCAGTACGGCTGGGACGCGGGCTCTCCGCCGCTCGCTCCCGATAAAAAGCTCGGCAGCGCGTCCGCTCCGAATCTCAATGGTTTCGGCGGTAGCGGTGTCAGTGCCGGTAGTGTTAATGTTGGTGTTGGCAATGCCAATGTTGGCGTCGGCGGTAGAAACGGCCACCACGGCGAGGTCATGGCGCCGCCGTCCTTCTTCGGCAGCTACGGCGGCCCCGTGCCGATGAACAACAACCCGTACGCCTCGGCGCCAGACGCGGGCTACGACGCGAGTACCGCGAACGATCATCGAGGGAGCGGTGCTGGTAGCTTGAGCTACTACGATATGCAACAGCGGGGCCGAGATGCTGGTCAGATGTCGGACGGGGTGCCGTACCCGTCTGCGGTCCGAGACTACGGACATGGTGGTTGAGCTGAGCTTAGTTGCTGGGCTCGATGTGGTATTTGGTTAGACGACATGCTTCCGAAAGTGAAACGGGTTTCTATTGCTCAGGAAGGATCACAAGGGAGATGGCGCTTTCTGTGGAAGCACTTATGCACAGAGATGGGGATGGGGTATACTTGATACGGCGACGTCGGGTTTCCTTGTCTGATCGAAAGGTCGAAAGCTAAGCGATATATACGACAGAAGAACAGGCGTGCTGGCCGTTGTTCGACTTCGGAGCCCAGTTCTGGTCCCCTATTGACGATGTTCACGAATATCTTGTGTTTCCCTTTCTTTGGCAATTTACATGTACGAATAGGGGTTTGGTTGAAGGAGCCGCCCAGGAGTACTGTGTGGTGTGGTGTGGTGTAATTTCTTCCTTCAACATTTCCCTCAAGTACCTCGTTTGCGTATAAGTCATGGTGTTAGTTAGATGGGCTAGGTTCGATACCGGACACTTTCTTTTATTGACATCTTTGAAATTCGCGTCTTTTCCTCGATATGCCGTTCCCCGCAAGTGACTGGCCTCTATACTCACGAGTAGGTAAGGGCGGCCAATAGTAAGTTTGCAGTATTGCCGAAACGAGAAGGCGGATGGGTGTCATGGTATGTTTGCTATATCATTGCGGAAATACCTTGATGCTAATCTCAAGGATCCTGTTCAATTGTTGTGAAGTTTACATTCCTGTCAATGAGGTTGGTACGTTCTTGAGCATAAGAGACGTTACATTTAACTGACGATCTACTATCTAGGAAACTCGTTAGGTCGTAAAAACTAAATCCAAAGCCGCTGTGATGCGATCAACTCTTATAAGCTCTGTGTGAGACAGGCGCGCAACGAACGAGTGAAAAGCCGATTTTCCCCTATTTCTTAACTCCTGAGAAAACACAACCCGCACTCTTGTCTCAATCTATGTAGCTCTCTGGGACTCACTCTCAAGCTTCTCGAGCAACTTACTCGCCACTAGTTCCGCTAGCTGGACAAGCGTTCCGGTCCCGATGATCTCTAACGCGCTCAGCGTAAGCCCGAATGCCCCCTTAAACCATCGTCTCAACTCGATGGCCATCAGCGAGTCGAGGCCCATCTGCGCCAGAGTCACGCTGGTATCTACTTCCTCATCGGGCCGGAGGAGGAAGTCGTAGATCTTTCTACCGATCTCGTGGGCTAAGAAGTCAAGGCTGCTCGTTTCTTTAAGTAGCGCCTTTCCGCCCTCGGCGGCCACCCGCGAGAGGAATTCCTGTAGCGCGTCGCTCTCGTTGGCCTTGGTTGGGCCTTCGGTGCGCACGTTGTGGTAAATGCCCATGCGCCGGTCTCGCCGCCACATCGTGCGGCTATTGGGGTCGTCGAGACCCTGTTCTGCCCGCAAACCCATGATCACCTGTGTGCTGTTGTACCAAGGCGTGGGCGGGATCGCGCGAGGCGCGCCAGTTTCCATATCTGCAGGATAGTTGTCTAGGAGGCTTAATTCGAAGAAGTCCAGGAACTCGCGCTCGCTTAGCAGAGACAGGCCTTGAGCTTTGATGTTATGCATCGCGTGGGCATTCTCCGCTACGAACCCGACGTCTCTTACGGGGCCGATGTTGAGGACCGAAGCCGGCAGGCCTAGCGAGTGCCGGTACCGACAGAAAGCTTCGATGAACATACTTGCCGCGACGTAGTTGCCTTGACCGAGAGAATCGGCGACGCTGACAAGCGAGCTTGCTAGGAAAAAGAAGTCTAATTCGCTTGATTGAAATGCCCGATGGAGATTCCAGGTGCCGTCGACCTTGGGCGCGAGCGTCTCATTCCATTGGGACCATTCCATGTCAACTATTGGTACGTCCTGTGCGTCTTTGTCAGTATGAATTTGGAGAATATGTGTAATGAGGAGCGCCTTACTCTTAAGACCATCGCCAATTGTATCACTCCCTTAATAGGAGACTTCGAGCGGCGGATTGTCTCCTGTACGTCATCCATCTGGTCAACGCGTCCAGCGACCGCCGTTACTGAGCACCCCATGGACTCCAACTCCAGGAACAAAGACTTGCTAACGTCGCTGAGACCCGCGCTGCGTGAGAGGAATGCCAGACTCCGGGCGCCTCGCTCCACCATCCACGTTGCGATAGATCTACCCAAGCCTCCTACACCGCCCACGAGAAGGTAGGTAGCAGTAGGATCGAATTCTATATGGCGGCGTTGAGGAACTGCCTCAATGGATACGTTAGAGCTTGAGGGAGGGAAGGACACCGTGACCTTGCCAAGGTGGTCGCCATCCTCTAGATGACGAAACGCCCTCGATATCTGCTTCGCATCAAACGTCGCAACGGGCTCGATTGGCCGGAGCAAGCCTTCTTTGTAAAAGGTGACGAATGTGCTTAATAACCTGATCGGTCGTAAGTAGCTACATTAAAGCAATATAATCGCGAAGATAGTAGCAGGAGAAAGACTTACCCTCTGAGCCATTTCGGCCGCTCCCTAAACTCAGACAGGTTCACGCCATGGTAAGACCGGTTCTTCGCAAACGGCAACATGCTCAAACTACCGGAGCCCATCGAGTCTCGCAGGCCGAGCTCGATCATGATGCCAAATTTGGCCACACAGCGCCAAGACTCGTGTAGTAGCTCTCCAGAGAGGGAGTTAAGTACCAGGTCAACACCACGGCCGTCGGTCTCCCGCATGATGCCCTCAGCGAATGACGCGTCCCGAGAATTAAAGATATGGGTGCGTGGAATGCCGAAGTTGTTAATCAAATACTCAACCTTCTTCTCGCTGCCGACGGTCGCAAAGATCTCCGCTCCAAGCATCTTGCTCACCTGGAGTGCCGCGAGCCCGACACCGCCGCACGCCGAGTGAATAAGCACGCTTTGCCCCTTCTCCAGCCGCCCTATGTCGATGAGGCTGTAGATTACGGTGCCGAAACACACGGGGATCGTGGCGGCGGACTCAAAGGACAGGTCATCGGGGACTTTCATGACGATCTCGGCGGGCGCCACGTTTCTGGTTGCGAGACAGCCATTGCATAAGGCCATGACGCGATCGCCAGGCGCGAGACCTGTCACTGCGGAGCCCACTCTGCGGATAATTCCCGAGAGTTCGTATCCGAGCGGGATGCGGCCTGGCGTGCCGGACTCGATGATGCCTCTCGCAAGGACGACGTCCCGGAAGTTCAGGCCCACGGCCCGCGTCTCGATCTCGACGTGGTCCTCAGGCAGCTCTGGCGGAAGGGGCTCGTCGATCCAGTGGAGTGTCTCCATGGACCCTACCTTACCAACGTTTAGAGCTGTCCTCTTGCTCTCCGCTGGCAACTTCTCGTCCCCAACACCAGTTCCCTCCTTGAGCCTGTCCGTCAGGGAGAAGGGGTGATACCTCGGGATGCAAACCTGCGAGTTCTCAACGGCGAACTCCCGGTCGGGCCCCAGCGTACCCACGTCCTCCTGGGTACGGACCTTCTCGAAGACGCCAAGAACCAGGTCCGCGAACTGCGGCTCATTCGTTTCGATTTCGAGAGTGCACAGCCCCGGCAGCTTCTCGGCTCTCAGGGTGCGGGCCACGCCGATGAAAGTCGCCAGCCGGGGATCCCTGGTTCGGATCTGGACTGGTCGGGCTAGCCAGAGGATTTTCTGCTGTCCGACGGCCTTTGCAAATGTTTGTAGGTTGGCGAATGCTTCCTCGGTTAAGTTTACGAACCAGTTGCTCTCGAGGTTCAGACACGCGATGATGTCCTGCTCGGGAGGCGGCGTCGAGGTCAAGCGGCATGGTGTGACTTCCCAACCCGATTCTTGCAGGAACGTGTTTAGTGTGCGAGCGACCCCTGAATTCTCGTCTTCGCATAGGAGAGTGACGCGCTTATTGGGGACTGTGCGTTTTGCCTGCGGCCGGGACACCATCGTGACGATCTGGTTGTAGGGCTCCTCGTCGTCCGAGACGAACGAGTCCACGCCCGCGAAGCCGGCGCCCTTCAATTCCTCGTCCCAGCGCTCAACCGGTATCAGGGGGTTCGACGGTCTGGCGTCCGCCTCGCCCAGCCACCATCCGGCGAAATGGCCAAACATGTAATTTGCCGTGCGCAAGGTAGGCAGGAGTTCTGTCAAGACCAGCATTCCGTCCGGCTTCAGGAGCGACTTGATGTTGCCGAGCGTCTCCCGGATGAAGGGCGTCGCGTGCACGACGTTGGCCGCCAGGATCAGGTCGTACGACCCCTTTTCCCCGCCCTCGAAGCCCTGCTCGAGCGGCGACTTGCTGATGTCGAGCACCTTGTACTCCATATTGGGCGCGTACGAAAAGCGCTCGCGCGCCTTGACCAGGAACCCGGACGACACGTCGGTGAACGTGTAGACCGAATAGGCGGGAAACCCGCCCTCGTCCACGAGGTCGCGTAGGATGAGCTCGGTGGTGCCGCCGGTGCCGGCGCCGACCTCCAAGATGCGTAGGTTCGGCCGCGAGTTGGACAGCAGACGCACGAAGTCGCCGTAGCCGAAGCTCGTGTGGTTGTAGATCTCCGTCAGCAGGTTGCCCTGCATGAGCACGTCGATGGTCTCGCGCGAGCCCGCGAATAGCTCCGCTGCGTGGTCGCACACGCGCTTTATCCCGATGGACAGCGCGCTGTGGTACCCTTTCTTCAGGATTTCGAGGTGCGACTCGATCATATCCTGCTGGGCCGAGGTGCTCAGTTCTAGCAGATGTGTCGCATTGTCCACCAGTGGGAACGAGCCCTTTCCTTCGGCGGCGTCTGCGATCTCCTTTTTCATCCAATCTCGGAGCTTGGCGAAGTGAGGCTGGCATGCTTCGATCCCTTCCACCTTCCTGACCTCCTCGATCATGCATAGGAAAGAGAGCTCTTGTTGCATTCTGAGATGTGCACGATCTGGCTTGGGCGCGGCGAACAGTGCTCTGTGGTCCACGAAGTCGAAGTCGGGGAGCCATTGGACGTGCGCTGCGGCGTGCTTGTCGATGGAATCCGTCGTTTCGTCATCGTCTTCAAGGGGAGCTAGCTGAAGGCCCCGCATCCGAAGCGCGAGCCGCCCATCGGCGATGAACTCGACCTCGCCCTGGCGAAGGTCGCCGTTCTTGGTCCAGGCACGTGCGTGCATCTCTGTTGCGCCCCGGGAAATTACGAGCTCCTCGATGGAGGTGGGCACGTACAGGCCATCGAAATTGCGGCAGAGACCCTGAGCTACGGCAATCATGAGTAGCTGCAAGCAGCCATCTATTGCCACAGGGTGGAGAGTAAAGGGCGCGGATATATGGTTATGTGTATCGACCAGCTTGGCCTCGGCAACCTGCTCTGTGGCGGATGTCGTAATGTCTGTGAGGGACTGAAATTCAGGGCCATATACGAATCCATTGTGCTCCATAGATTCGTAGAATGTTGAGCTTGACAACTTACGAGGCAGTTCCTTGGGGAGCCAGGATGGAGCGTTAGTAGGCGCCTCGATATGTTTTACCTCTCCCGTGCAATGCTTGATCCAAGCAGAACCGCTGTATGAGGTGACGTTGAACTCATACCATTGAGACTCGTCCGAGTCCGTCAGACGTTTCCGACGCAGAGTTGTGATAATCTCCACCGGCTTCGAGTCATGCAAGACTAAAGCTGTGCGGGCGACAACATGACGGAGCTGATAGCTTGATCCCGCGTCGGCCCCAGCTACTTGGCGAACTGCCTCGCCAGCAATTGCAACGTATCCAGCAAACGGGAAGATAACGTCCTTGGCGACCTTGTGGTCGACAAGCCAAGAAGCATCATCGAGATGAAGGACGTTCCGCCAGAGGGGCTCGGCGTCTGGGGACTGGGTATCCCTGACGCCAAGGATACAATGATGGGGATACTTGCGGTGCCGCCAGTCTGCAGACAGCCGGCTTTCGTTCCAAAACGACTGGCCGCTGTGGTCCCAGGCGTAGGACGGAAGTCCCGAGACAACGCGACCGCCCGTGAAGAGCGGACCAAAGTCGACGTCGACGTTTTCCTGGAACAGCCGGCCTAGAGCGGCCAGGAAGGACACCGTGCTATCGCTGCCGCGGTTCTGCGCCGCCACATAGTTGCATTGCCACGACCCCGCCGCGCAGATCTGGCGTAGAGGTCCGGCTAGGGCGCCGTGAGGGCCTATCTCCAGTAAGATATCGGAGTCGCCCCGTAGGTTGAACAGATTCTTGACTGCTGCATCGAAACGCACGGGCGATACTAGGTTAGCCACCCAGTACTCTGGACCCAGATCTGTTGGGTTGTCTATTATCTTGGTGGTGACGCTTGACATGAATATCGATCGAGATAGTAGTGTTGGGCTGCTATGAGAGGTGTCCTTTTCCTGCTTAAGGAATTGCAGGTACTCCTTTGCCAACGGTTCCATGTGGTCTGGGCGATAATTAATATTAGCCATCGCATATATCTAAGGGAACAGGGGCCCGGGGGTTAAGCTAAGTATAACTCACGAGAATGGTATGCCATATCAACTTTCAGCAAACGAGCGAACGTCTCTGGCTTGTCTGCCTTTATCTTAGACACGGCCTGTTCCACCAGCGCACGATCTCCAGATATTGTCGTGCTCTGGGGGCTGTTCTCGCATGCGACCACCACGCCCTCTGGGAGAAGCTTTTCTACCTCTTTAGCCCCTAGCCCAATGGCGGCCATTGAACCGTCTTTGGACGCGCTCGCAGAAGAAACGAGACCGCGATAGTATGCTGCCTTGATAGCGAAGGCGAGCGAAATGTATCCAGCAGCGTATGCTGCGGCGATCTCACCGCTGGAGTGGCCTACGACTGCAGTAGGTACGACTCCGAGACGTTTGAACTGGCGGAAGACGGCAATCTGCAGCGCGGTACATAAGGGCTGAGATATGCTAGCTTTATTTATGTCGCTGATCTCGACAGGCTTAAGTATCTCAGCTAGGGACAAGGAAAAGGGCGTTAGTATCGTGCTGTAAGAAATTCTTGAAAAGAATTGAAGAGTTGAAGAGTCTCACCTTCGAGCGTCCATCTCGGAGGCTTTGCGCAATTTCTTAAGATGTCATCCATGTAGTGAATATCCTCGCGGAACTCTGCATTAGTTATGAACAAGCCTCTTCCTATCCCAACCCACTGGCTCCCTTGCCCGGTGAAAATCATCGTGACTTTACGGTGAGACTTTCCTGGCACTTTCAGTAGACTCGATGTTTCCACTATCTCGTCGCCGGACTTGATCAGGAAGGCTCTATGCTGAAGTCGCTCCCGGCGAAGAGCCAATGTGTATGCGATGTCATACGCGGCCGAGGGGTGCTGAGAAGCATAGTCTTGGTATAGTTCTACTTGCCGCTTCAGTGAGTTTTGAGTATTGGCGGATAAGATGAGAAGCTCTGGTCGTCTAGCTGTCCCTCGGGGCTCTCCTGCCCCTCTTATTCCGGGGAATGAGTCGATGATGACCTTGGTAGTGTTAGTGAGCGGAAGTTCCTTGTCAGTATGAGGTGATACTACTCACATGCGTATTAGAACCACCGATACCGAAAGAGTTTACACTTATTCTCTCAGCCTTATCGGGAGGAAATGGTGTTGGCGTAGTCGGCACGGTGAGCCTCTTCTCTCCGAATGGGACTATAATGAAAACTGTTAGCTTAGGGGGTTTTTATTAACTATCAATCAGCCTTAAGCAAGAGACTCACTCTTGGGATTAGGGGTGTTGAACTTGATATTAGGGGGTATTGTTCTATTCTCTAAAGCTAATACCGCTTTGATTAAACTGGCAAGGCCCGCAGAACCCTCACAATGTCCTATGTTTGGCTACAGTCACGCCGAGTCCAACCTTGGCCATACTGGCCTTGTAGGACTCGAGGGCGATCTATTAGCGGATTATTAGATAGCCAAGCCAGGGGAAGGTCCTACCTTTACAGATCCGATATATACTCCATCGGCGCCGAAAATTTGGCCAACTGCAGATGTTTCGATGGGGTCACCAACTGAGGTTCCGGTGCCATGGCACTAAATTATTCGATGTATGTTTAGCTACACGTCGTGTTTGTCGTCGGCGGCTGTGGCCGGGGGTATACGTACTTCGACAAATGCAGTATCAGACGGATTCAGTCCGGCGTCCGTGTATACCTTCCTCATAAGCGACTCAAGAGCCTCTGCCTTCGGAACGAGCATCCCTGGGCTTTTGCCATCGCTATTAGCTGCCGTACCCCGAATGACCGCTCTGATGGGGTTGCCGTCGCGGATGGCATCCGTAAGCCGCTTAACAAAAACAGCAGTGATTCCTTCGGCTCTGGCATAGCCGTTTGCCGAGGCATCAAAACTCTTACATGACCCATCTGGAGACAAGACACCTTCTGAAGTCATAAGCATAGTAAGTGCAGGTCCAAGGATCAGGTTTGTCCCCGCCACAACGGCAGCCGAGGCATCGCCGAACTGGAGCGCTCTACAAGCCTCGTGTAGAGCTATAAGTGACGCCGAGCATGCTGTCCTGATAACCATACTGTAAACTCGATGATTAGCCAGTATCCAGGGGCCATTGAATTTGATCGTGTAAGGAGACTCACCTCGGTCCGCAGAGATTATACTCGTAAGAAACCCGATTGGCTAACATCCAGTCTCCGGCGCCAGTTACAAGGTGATTACCGGTTTGTTGGGCATCCTTGTTTTGCATGTGCTGCCACTCTTCGCCAAAGGTACCTACATAGCAGCCAATCGGCTTGCCACGGTAGCCCACTTCTCCGGCATCCTCGAGGCATTCGCGGGTAACCTCTAGCAGAAGTCTTTGCTGAGGATCGCATCTCTCTAACTCCCGTTGGGTCATAGAGAAGAGAGAGGGGTCGAAACGTGACAGGTCATCTTCTAGATAGTATCCGAACTTGGTCTCGACACGTTCTTTGCCGTCAAGAGAGCCATCGAACCCCTGGGCGTTATACCGGCTGCCCGGAATCGGCCCGCGAGCGTCGCGGCCGTTGACAAGGAGATCCCAGAAGTCATCAGGGCTCCGGATACCGCCGGAAAGCCTCAGCCCAATCCCGCAGATGGCGATCGGGATCGTACCTGGTAGTGCCGCATCTTTGATTTCCTCAAAGCTGGAAGAGGCAGAGGAATACGAGCTTGATTGGCCGTTGGTCCCGTTCATGGTGATAGGTAAGACGGGGAGCCCGGAACCGAGCCGTAATATTCAAGGATTATCCTAAAAAGTATGGCCTAACATGCTAGGATGAGGCGCGGGAGATGTGATATAATGGTGAAGAAGAATTGCTTTTCTAACTCCAACTTCACCAGAGTCACGGATGTGCTTGTCCTTATCACGAACCTGAGCCCGTCTGTCAATGTCTCTCGGGCTCCGGATGTGGGTGACAATCCGGCTGAGGTCGTCTGACAATAACCACTAAATAGAGAATAGTCTGACTCGGTAGTAGGCCCCCAACACGGCAGATACCGGCGTATATAAGGTAAAGATAAATTTACCAACCCGTCATCGCGCAGTCCCTGGAATCCTCGGCCAAGCTAGAAAGATAAGCACTGCATGAAAAGTCCACATAACAAGACGCTATTATCATGGATTCCGCGCTGGCCTCGACACTATTCCTAGAGCCCATAAGGCCCTGTTTCCGTGACGTCTCCCTTCAACGTTGGGTCCAATTAAACATCGCGTTCTCGATTCTCGGCACCCAGCTAGACGGGAGTCTATGTACGTTGGTGGCGGGAATGTGGACACGTACGGCATGCAACCTGTGTTCGTTAGCTCTATTAGACTGCCACGATGGCCAAGGGAACGAATATCATTAGTTGGTTGCATTGACCAAGTTGCGTAAGTTCTAACGCCCTGCGTGTCTGCAAGAAGAACAACAGAACCGGCGCAGCAGAAGTGGGCAACCCGTGGAGGCCATTACGAATGAAGGATGAAGCCGGGAGCTAGCCTGGGTTGCCCGGCTGGCTGCAAGGGGTGAGGTTACATCGACACAGCACGATAAATTACAAAATTGCGTGAACCACTCTGCTGGGACTTATCACCGTCCCTCGATGGTATCCCTTCCCGGTGAAGTAACGCAAGCTGCAGACCGTTGCAGGAACGACGGCAGTGTGACCGGCTTCTGACTATGATAGGCAACTGCCCTATAATGGGCGGGCCGTCTGTGCTACCCAGACGCCACGTGCTTATACTGACAACTGAGCTGCCGTCTAGTCCGTCGCGTATCTCCAAAGCTCGAGCATATAATAGAAGCTCTTATAGTTCGATCTGGGGTGTGATCGATAGGCTGAGCTCATCTCAGTTCAGCGGAAGTCCCCCCGTCTCCTTAGCTTCGATTGAATCACGACCCGGCACTTGGTTAGACGTCACCTACGCTAGGCGTTTCCTATCTGCAACAGTGGCAGATAGTGACATTGCGTATGAGTCTCCCGCATTAGTTTGGTGAAAAGCAAATCAACATTCTTTCGCACATTCTTACAATAGACCCAAGAAATCTGGCAGGATGGATCATGCACACAGTACCGAACTATGCCCATTGTGCATATCAAGGTCGCGTGCCCCCTGCGGAGCTAACCAAGTATACCAGACAACCCGGTGTGCCAATAAAGCTACCTAAGCGTAGGTATATCTTTGACATTGTCCCAACTCGAGCGGCTAGATGATATATCTTCATTAGAAAAATGTCAACAGCTGGATTGTTCCGGGTATTCCAACCTTTTTACTTACGTAGTAGCTTGATTATGTCTCGTTGAAGCTGAGTAAGCGTCGAGAAATGAAAATGCAAGATAAAGGAGGCACGGACTCTCCCACTGTGAGCACGAGGGGATTCCAAGGGGTCTCGTATTAGTGTGATAAAGTCACCCCCACGCCACCAAGGATGATCAAGATGAGTGGAGCGAAACTAGAGTAATCGCTTTTCCCCAGTTTGTCTGTGCCTCAGCTCTGCATGTATGTATATCATGGCTACCACGCTGTCCAAACGTAGTAAGGAGTATTGAACTTTCGCATACGAGAGACGACCCTAGCGAGTATCTTCCAGCCTATAAAACGAGCAGGGCCTGGCGGGATATCCGCTTTTCTCGACAGGGTGTTCGGTAGCAATAGGATTCGGGGTTACCTGTAGGAATGACGGGTAGCGAAGAAATAGGCAGGTAAGAGAGGGAAAAAAAGCAGAAAAGATCACTGTGCAAAAAATAAATAATCTCTCCAGATTGCACACACGTTGTAGACGCGGATTACATGTCACCGTCACCCTTCCCCCCCTCCTCGGCCGCCTTTACTTTTTCCCTCCTTTCCCACTTGAGATAGAATGTTCTTTTTCAGCACAAGTAGTGTAGCTTACTCAATGCAAGTTGGTTCCATTCTCGCTCTCAATCACCAACATACATGAGGATTCTTCGCGAATTGAGTCGGTGAACACCCGTGTTGGCTGCCTCGGCCGACTTGTACAGACTACGGGAGCGGCCCGAAGCCTAGCGCCAGCGCTTTGGCCTTTGGCCTATAGCTCCTATAGCTACCTATATTCACATATATCGTACCCGGCAGTGGCTTGTGCGAGGCACTTGACAGTACGCGAATGGAGACGACCAACAGCACGAATTCGCCAAAAGACCGCGGGCGACATAGGTTATTGTCTGTGAGGCCGTCGACGATTCGAACGCACTCGGGCTCCAGCCGCCACCACCATCATCATCAAACCCCGCAGAGCCCTCGCACCCCGTTATACGCCAGCGTTTTCAATTTACCCGCCCTAGATCATCCCTCCTATCAACATCCGGACAACTCGCCGACTGCGGCGCTACGGTCGACGGCGACAGATCGGCCGCCGTCACCAACGCCAAATGCAGCCGAGAATGCCAGCCATTTCCAATATGCGTTAAGCTCGACGAGCAACCTTGCCGCCGGCTTACATGTGAGTATCACGCTAACGGTGTCGTTTTTCTTCTTTCGGACATTCTGAGCTATCGAGCCGACGCGGGGCTCCCTTACTTGGTGACCTGTTAACTGACATGTCGCACCTCAATAGCTCAACGCCGCTTCTGAGCAAGGATGGTCACGATCTGACCGCGAGAGTGCTGACAGCATCCGCGTGGACGAGAACGGCGACCCGGAAGAAAATCTGTCGCCCCGCCAGACTAAGAGGAGGTAAGGAACTGGCCATATTTTCCCTTCTAATACCCAGGAGAACTTTTGGGCGTGGCGGACTAAAGCTGACCATGGAACCATCGAACGAAACTAGAGACTCCACTAAGACGAATGGCGGCGGTTCAAGTTCGTCGCGCTTCTTTCGCTCGGTAGTGTACAAGTTTGGCCGTGCATTCCACAGGAGTACGTGCTCCTTCGTGACACCTGCTTCTATAGCAGCTCAGCTACGATACTAACATCATATTGCGAAAAGGCTATTTCCTGCCTGCGGATAAGGTACGAGGGTAACACGGAAGGTCGCTTGAGAGATCGCTTGGCTAATCAGCGAAATGTGCAGCAAGAACAAGAGCGCATGAGTAAGATATTAATCTGCCACTAAGTCGGACCAATTATTCAGATGGAAGCTGATTTGGATGAAAAATGATAGACCTTCAACATGAAATAAGTGTCGAGGTGCATTCCGGAGAGCTCTATCTCTGTCCAGCCAAAAGTCCCAGAACAGTCCTCGATGTCGGCACTGGGACGGGAATATGGGCCGTGGAATTCGGCACGTCTCACCTTCCCCCCTGGCCTCATGTCTGTACGCGAGTGTTAACATGCGTACAGCCAGGCGACACCCGGAGAGTGAGGTGCTCGGGATAGACATAAACCCCGTGCCGGCGCCGCCATTCATCGCACCCAACTGCCATTTCCACGTGGCGGACATATACGACGACTGGAAATACAACCGCCCGTTCGACTTCATCCACGTGCGAAGTCTGGGGGAACCCGCCGATGCGCGCAGGCTATTCAAGTCGATATACGACAACCTCGCGCCCGGCGGCTGGGTCGAGTTCCAGGAATGGATCCTCCACGCTCAGTCCTCGGATCGGTCGCTCGACGGGACCGCCTTCCAGAAATGGAACAAACTCATGGCCGAAGGCAAGTCGTCCAGAGCCATCTTTCTCTCATGATTGATGCCGGGAGAACTAACCTGTACTGGAGGTGTCAAAAATCTAGGGAGGTCGCTTTTCTACATCCTCGATTACAAACGCCAGCTGGAACAGACGGGTTTCGAGAACATAGTCGAGCGCAAGTACGCGGTGCCTACGAACACTTGGCCCCCGGGGAAGCAGAGCCAGAAGATCGGCGCCATGCAGAGGAACAATACGCTGCAGGTCATCGATGTCTACTCCCTGAGCGTGTTCTCGCAGGGGCTGGGGTGGTCAAAGGACGCCTTGGATAGGCTGCTGGTCGATGTACGAAAGGACATTGAGAACACGCGCATCCATTCGTACTCTACACTGTAAGGCACATGACCTCCCTCCTATGCATGCCAAACTAGGGATCGCTAACCGGGCTAGGATGACGGTCTACTGTCAAAAGCCCCTCTCTTCCGCTGCGTCGTCATTTGACATGACGGGGACGACGCCGCCTAGACTGCCGAGGCCATTTGCATCATAAGCCGCCCGGAGCATTGGATGGGGCCTACTTCTAGCATTGCATAGCAGGAAACGGATGGTTTAACGACTAAGGGATATCAAATGAGGCAACAGGCGAGGGCCTGGACGCGGGATAAGCGCGGCGTTACGGGGGCGGGTCCAAGGATTAAAGGGTAATGGAGTGCATACATAGATGGTATTTCCATTGCGGGTCTTCGTTAGTGCTTACCAAAGAGGTTCTTTCGACATTAGTCCATCTCCCAAACAGGAAGTGATGCTGATGGTTAGTGAGTGTTTTCGGTAATCCTACATGCGGGTATGGATGATCCCTACCATCCGGTTATCCATCAACCACGTTTCGATCGTAGGCACCCAGGTAATGATCTCAGCAGCTAGAGATTTGGGGGGGGGGGGGGGGGGGGCGGGGGGGCAATATAACATGTTTGTTCCCCAAACTAATAAAATTTATTAAGCAGACCTTTGAAACCCAGGGACGAAAAGTACAGCCCAAATTGT